>BQNB010015089.1:48012-73877 GCA_026074375.1 Tanacetum coccineum | reverse complement strand
TACTGAGATAAATAGTACATATTATGGGGAGTCCGTGCATATAAAGAACTTGAAAAACTGAGCTATAACAAAAAAGTTATGAATTTTACGAGTTTACGATAATTAAATATATAAAAGTGCTTTTATAAAAATAGTTTTATAAAAACTTACACTTATTCAAAACTGAGAAAATTTTATAAATAGTTTATTATCATAGAGCATCTCAATAGGAAACCGTGCATATAAGGAACTCTAAAAACGGAATTAAAACGAATGAGTTACGAGTTTTGAAAGATTTAAAGTTATAAAAGTAATTTTATAAATTGTTTTGATTTTATTGACTCGACACAGATTTTTATAAAAACAGTGAGTATTTTATTTGAATACTTTATGTCACACCCCGCCAAGGCGGAAACGCAAGGCGCGGCATGAAAGGATATTAACATAGCACAAGCATCTTAATAGAGAAATACTAAATAGTGAAATAAAAACAAAGACACAATGTGTCATGATAACATCCACAATAGAACGACAATATATGAATGATAGGGGTTACCATCCGTACAAGTCTTACAAAATCCAGAACATAAACTAGATATTTGAAACAAACATATTAACCAACAAAGACATAACACAAATCACAGATCCTCAAACGCATCCTACGTTCTCACTAGCAAACTTTCCTAGCATCATATCCGATCACCTGAGATACCTGAAAACGATGCTAAAACACGTCAACACTAGGTTGGTGAGATGCCATAGGTTTTAGACACCAACCTCAAAACATTTCAAAACAATTCCAACATTACTGTGATAAGATAAACAGTTGCATGGCATATCATGAACTATCACATACTACAGATCAATCAGCTCAACTCAACACAATTCAAATCAATATAGCTCAAACAAAATAGCTCGGCTCAACCCAAGTGGGGAAGGAACGATCCCACGATCCAAGCCAACCCGGCTCCACTTGTCTACTCATACAAACACATAGCAAGTAATAGCCACACAGCACATGCATTTTAAAGCTCAACCATCAAATATCACAGTAATAAAACATCTAATACTCAAGCATCGTTTCCACCCCAATGAAAAATCTTAGAAAAGATAGGGCTATGACACTCACCTGAATGCGCAGCTACAAGTAACTCAAACTCCTTCCTTAAAAACTATACACAATAAAAGCTCATGTTACCATCGGTAAGCTAAACGCTTAATCCAATATAACAACCCTAATGATGGACTAATATCATCTATACTATATGTAAAGACTCTCTACCATCATTTTATATCTTCATTATATCTTTTATTTACTTTCTACTTTCATTTTAAACACTTACAACTTTCTGCTCAAATGCAGAATTTTTACCCAACTTGCACGACTTAAAACCCTTACCAAAATGCATCCACAATTCCCACAAAAATTCACACATGACCCCACATGTGTATACTAATCTCATCCAGAAGCCCATGCATTCATTCAACCCATAAGTATACCCTTGAAAATCAAACTTACAAACTGGTCAATTTCGGGTCTGATTGCACACCAAACAGTTTCGACTTAAAAACCCAATTTAAAATTAGTTTTAGATTTAGCCCTTTTGGGGTTTCTTAATAGACATATAAAAGTTACTTTTTGTAGAAGGGATTAATTTAAAACACTTCTTAAGTAGGGTTTTCACCTCACTTAAGTTGACTCAAAATTCGTCTGAAAACACAGTTTCGACAACGAATCTTGTAACCCTTATTTAATTAACTTCCCGACATCAAAAACTGTTGAGGCCAGATTTTTTGAAAAGTAGATTCAAAATCCTTCAGTTTAAAAAAAAGAATCATGTCATTTGCATTCTCCATCATGGAGATATTCGGCCAACAATCTGACCTAAATTATGCTCATTAATTAAACACCAAAACGCATAATTCAAGCCCTAATTCCTCATTAAAACTCATAACCACTTACAATTATGAACCCTAATCAGTAATTCACCATTAATTACAGTATACTAAATCGTAATTAAGAAAACCTAATTAAATTTTATGATAAAACTTAATCCATCATGTTTAGATTATATAAATTAATATGATAACTAAAAAGATTAAACTAGGAATATAATGATTACCTTAATAACTTGATAAAAAAAACATTTTTTTTCTTTCTCTTGAGGATTCGGTCAACCAAGGAGCAAGGGGGAGAAAAAAATCTATATTTTCTAATCCTTGGTTTGCTTATATAGGCCTAATGGATACCCCTTTCTACAAGTTTGAGCCCAACTTGGACTTTTTTTCCTTTTTTTTTACTATTCCCATTTTTACTATTCATCCATAAATAATTTTTTTTTATTTTAAATTTTTTACTATTCCTGTTTTTACTATTCATCCATAAATATTTTTTTTATTTTCTTTATTATTTACTAAAAGAACTTGAAGTTTGATGATTTATAAAAACCATAAACTATCTCCAAAACCTTCTTTCGCAAAACCTACGTTTTACGCTTTCTAAAAATAACTTTTCATTTCTAAATTCACTTTCTATATATGAAAAGTTTACCAAAAACTCTCATATTTTAACAAACTCATTTCTTTCACAAATGACACGCTTCACATTTTAATCCATCACCTAGACAACCACTTATTAACCAAAACAATTCTTTCAAAATATTAATTCAATTTTCTTGGGAGTATTGGTTAAAAATCCCCTATCTTATTTCTTTGTAATGTCTTTCTAGCTCCTTGCTAGTTCTTTTAATAAAGTTGCCGTTCAAAAAAAAAATTTCCATTATCACTATAAGTGATAAAAATGAAATTTCTTCATCAAATAACTCATTTCTCTTAACTTAACCTCTAAAACCTAAACTTATTGGTTCGTTCGTACACTCAAAAGTGAACGAAATGAACTCACAAATTTAACACGCAATCCGAATCCAATGAGACAATCACGCAAGTCAATTGATTGATACTACCAATGCTCACATACAACAAGACCATATAAGTCACGAGTTAAACAAGCATATAAAACATCGTATACACACAAAAATCACATAAACCGTGACTTGCAACAAACACATAAGTCAACACTAATAGAATTGAACTAACCTTTCTCAAGTCACGTTGTACATTATCCCCACCTTGATAAAATCTCCGTCCGAGATTTAACTACTACGAGGGCAATAATCACTATGACCAAACAACTGAGACACAATAGACCTAATTTTATCTCTTGCGTTCCCAGGAGGGTATCAACTTCAGGGCACGCTGTTCGAATTCCAACAAAATTGTACTAACCACATATCCTTACGACGGCTTTAAACTCTTTGACATCATCGGTCCCACAAACTCAAGCGAGTTACCTTGACAAAACAAAAGAGTCTTGTCAACCTTAATCTCAAACAAACTTTCACATATACCGAATCCAACGAGCTAAGTGGGACCAATTCTTACCCTCCACAAGGAGTGCAATATAGCAACACAACAACCTACACGAAAAGAAAGCAACCACCTAATTGAACCTCACTCGTCATCGAGAAAACTCGGTCAAAACCTTAGGAGAGTAACAACGTCATTAAAACCCGGTCAACCTAACTCAATCAACAAGTAACTGGTATTGAAAACCACGTTATAATTGTTACAAAACCTAACTTTTTAAATATGAATCGACTTACGTACTTCGAGTTAATTCTGTAAGAAATAACTTTAACCCCAAATCACAAAACACCAGTCTAATGCATATAATGTCAATAAGAAAACCATACGTACCCAACTTCAATTAAACCTCGTCATGATCTCTTGCTCTAACGAACTAAGTGTAGAGATACTTAGTATACGCAATCGAATCTTAACTCAAATAAGCATTTACTTACTTTCTAGAATGAGTTCTTTATAGCAAAACCAAAATACGGAATTTGACACACTAAACATGTCATGCCCAATACCTCAACTCGGCCTTTAGGTAATAACAACCAAAACGCATTATAATTCAACAACTCAAAATGGTGACCTTCTTCACCTGGTATCAACTATAGCCATACTTTTTGAAGCAACATACACATCCATTCAAACTGAATACTCTAAGATAACACTCAATTACCATGCCATAAAGTCTAAACATTTAAAACTTATACTAAAGGATCAATACTTGACACTAAACACCGGATGCATTCAATCTGATGTCGCTAGATGTACAACCATATAAAAAAAAAACGGTAACCAACAATCCTTTTCCATACCATGCTTCAAGTAAGAGCACAGTCTCATACCCTAAGAGATAAACACCACACGGCGGTTCGGGAATAAACTCATCTTTCCGAAAAGATAATTATCCCAACTATCTCTAACATGCCACAATACAGTGGTCCCGTAAGCATAGACTAGACATGGGGTGACTTAGTCAAATCCTTGACTACTACCCCAATCGCACTGTATCCACGACTCAAACTTTGAGACGGATAACTTGATAATAACATCTTTGATTATCCTTTCTCACTTCTACTCGGATAACTCAGTTGTAGGCAACAATCCTGAAGACCTCTTGATACTCAAAACTTCCACTCTCGAATACGCCTAAATACTGCTAACCAGTTAACTAGCTCAAATTTACTTAAATTACCTACACGAACCACTGCACTTTGACAACCATAAGACCACACTAAGTTGCATTCCGCTTCAGGATGGATAGACAGCTTTATCGTATGACGCTCTTCAATAGCCAATCATGACCACTCTCCACCTCTTTTTCACACTCGTTGGTTCAAGCCACACAACATCTTAATGTGCGACAACTCCGATCTTTAGCGATTTTGAACTCCATAATTTGAACACCTAGCCCTACATCCCTTATTCTCGAATCGTCTAGCTTGGATTCCTTCATACGTTCAAATTCTAACTTCATTCTTAGGTGTTCTTTCACTCTATTACACTACTCACTGTAATTGTTTCAACAACATGTCACAATTTTCTAAATACCCAGAATGGTACAGAATTGGTTCCTTAACATACTATTCCACTAAATAACGGTCTAAACATCCATGCGACATTAGCAGAACTCTAATGTTCATAATCGTCGCCGATTGAAGTGTAAGTTTGGAAACGTTCATTGATCCTATATAAGATCACTATCTCACTACTGTCTCGTTTACATTAAATGGCCCTCTAGGACACTTAATAATACGTGTATGCATAAACGCTATCAACGATATAACTAAATATAATCCTATATATAAAGATTCCTAATCTCGAGTGTCTGCGACGATACAAGCATTCAACCTCACTCTTCCATAGAGAGAAAATTTTGTTGTTATATTGTATAAAAAGCTCCTTTCTTCCTAAAACATAGCTTCCAATCTATATACTTACTTTAGTGCGTACCATAATTATACTGACAAAATCGCTCTTGCTCGCATACGACAAGTCATGCTCAAGAATATGATCGTCCATTAAAACCACATTATGATTCCCTTCCACAATCAAGAAAGACCTTCCACGTGTTGGAAAACTTCATGTACATCTTCTCTTACTTCAGTGTCTCTACGATCACTTCACGTGCGACTCGTAATCCTCCTTAGACTTTGGGTTGTGTTAAAATATCTCCGAAATATAATACGTTAACTAGCTTGTCTATATACGGCCATGCACACCCGGCTCATTAACTCCATGAAAACCGCTAGTGCATTGGTTAACCCAAAAGGCATAGCCGTAAACTTGAACGTGTCCATTACGCCATCCTAAAAACAATCTTCGCTACGACATCCCCGTGGCACCCTCAGTGGTGACATTACATACGAAATTTTCTTAATCTCATTCCATCGAGATAATCTATGCACATTTCAAACTACTCACCTTTCTTCCTACCAAGCAATACAGACGCTTCCCACAACTAAAAGGTACTAAATCAAAAGTAAAACAAAAACTCTCCAATTCCAACTTGGGATTTCGAATAATTCCATTCGCTTCGCTACTATTAGTCGCACCACTCAGAAGATATGACCTACCATCAACTCTAGAATCGCGCCATGAGCAAATACCAAACTTCACATGCACCAATTGGTAATTGTGACCGCCAAATAACACACAATCGCTATAAGTAGAAACACCCGAATAAAAAAATATCGACATACAACGAACGAACTATCAACTACCAAACGCATCAATGATCGTAATTAGTCCGACCCAATGCTAAAATACACAACGTACCTTACGAACACCCTAATGTTAAAATGTATTAAAGAACCTTTTGTAACCAAAACCGACTTTTTAACACAATGGAACATTTCGGCCTCAAAACCTCATAGCCAACAGGTTTAAAGCAATATAATCGCCTTAGTTAGTAATGCCAAATTAATTTTAAGTAGTAAAAAGTAAATTTAAATAAAATTTTCATATAACTTATTTTAATTAATGATTTTGTAAAAGAAATCAAGTATGGTTAAAAGTAAAGGGTGTTGTCATTATGTATTTATAATGAATTTAATTTTCAGAAGAAGTATTTTTTTAACAACCTAAAATAATATGATAATCGACTACAAACACAATTAACTATTGAAATAGGAAGTATTAATTGACTCACATTATACACGAGACGTCATGATGCGCAAAATAGACTCCCAAAATACTATTCATTAAGAATTCCAATACACTAATATTAATTTACATTGAGAAAAACGAACACGAACAAAACTCTTGCAAAAGCGCAATACAAACACAATATAACTCAATCATATCCTACGGAGGTCTTAGAACACACTAAAAGTATCGCACTCCCTTAGGACAAGAAGGTAAAGAACAATCAAAACTTCGAACGGAGAACGGTAAGTAAACACCAGTGTCTATGATAACACTCCTAGGAAATACCATACACGAACGTTGTGATATCCACGAATCAACCGAGCTAATACAACCAAGTAATAATCGTGACAACCACACCAACATTGTATCGCGAATGTTATTCTACAAACGATAGATGAAAGAGGAACTACATCTATAGCAATCCCACCGTAATATTATAATTACAAAATCGGTTAAGAGAGGAACGTCTGCGACCACACAACCATACCTCAACATGGGAAGGAAGAAGGTGATCTCACATCACATCTACACTATCCACTTTATATAACTATCGGCAATACTTTTAACATCTCTTATATGTAAGCATACTAAGGCAACAATGATCAATGCAATCAAAGTTACCAGTACCACAGTGTTTGTTGCCTCTTATAATTATGTTCGGGCGACGCATAATTGATAAATTGCACGTTTTGACACGTGTACTTACTTCAAGATCACACATCTTAAAGTGAAAAACACGGCATCTATCAACATAGCAACTTATAATAATGCAAAGTTATAACTCAGACATAATATATATCCATCTAGAAACCATAAAATCCCAATCGACAAAACGAACAAAAGTCTCATACGCGACCATAACTATAAAGCAATCCCGATATAGCAACGCAACGAGGTAGGAAACGAAATAAACATATGTTGGGTCTCCTTGGGTTTGACTTTTGTCTCTCTCAACAGTCACCCAACTTCGGGCGGTCCATTTGAGGTAAACAATCTCCTAACGATATCTCCTAAGGGCTAGGGAGACATGACTAAAATAATAAAAAAGGGGTATATACAATTTAGATCCCAAAGTAAGGAAAAAGTATGTATTTCATATTATATATAGTAAATCAAAAAATAGAGAGAATTCAGCTTATAGTATAGGAAGGTAAGAAACATACATATTATACGTACACAAACACTAACGCCCATAAATGCATCTTACTTCCAGAACTCCTAGGTTAAAGTCAAGTGTCAAGCCACCTAATTCTCTATAACCTTGGACTCTGATACCAATCTGTCACAGCCCCGACTCAAGCGGAGACGCGAGGCATAACATGAAATATATTAACAATAGCACATGTAATCTAATTTATAGAGGAATAACTAAATAAGTTAATAAATGCAAAGACACACGTGTCATGATATACATCCACACAAAAAACCACGACTACAATATGAATGATAATGGATTACCATCCATACAAGTCTATAATATCAAAACAAATTCACTTAGAAATACATATCAACATTTGCTCAATAAAACGGCAATAGCATTCTGGTTGAGATATGGTGAGTGGAGGGTTCATAATTGCATCTTTGGGTCTCACTAGCAACTCACTAAACATCAATTTCGATCACCTAGAGTTACCATGAAAAAGTATGTCTAAAGTACACGCCTAACACTAGAGTATGCGAGGTGAAGATGCCTATAGGTTTTAGACACAATCCACTAAATCATTTTCAAACAAATTACCAAACAAGATACTGTGATAAAAGATAAAACAAGTCTGGCATGCACTATCATTGAAGCTATCCCATACTTACAAATGCCAAACAGTTCCAAAGGTGCCTCTATTCAACACATTCAAATTCAGAAGATAGTCTCAAATACAAAATAGCTCAACAACAAAATATTTTCGTCTCAACCCAATGTGAGGAAGGACAGATCCCACGATTCACTTAAGCCAACCCGGATCCACTGTCAATTCAATTCAACACATAGCAAGTAATAGCCACACACAAATCATTTTAAGCGTCACTCCAATTTTAAATAACACTAAAAATTAAAACTCACAACCAAGAAGACTATTTCGACACCAAAGAAAAAGTAGCTTTAGAAATAAGATAGGGCTATGACACTGCACTTCATTGTTTGCACGCAAGCAACAAGTAACAATCAAACTCCCATCCTTAAAAACTATTAACATAACAGTACAAAAAACTCAAGTTTACGATCTGGTAAGAACTAACGCTTAATCCAAATAATAACAACACCTAATGATGGGACATAATTAGCATCTATAATATATTTACAAGACTTCCTCTACACATCATATTATTGTAATATCTTTTATATTAATCATTTTATTATATATATATTAATATATATCTTATTCTACTTTTCAATTTTAAACACTTACCAAATGTGTATTACTAAGCTCATCCAGAGCCATAGCATGCTACACGCGAGTCAATCAAACCCATAAGTTAGTAGCCCATGAGAAGATCAAACTTACCAAATCTGAGTCAATTTTCTGGGTCTGATTGCACACCAACCAGTTCTGACTTAAAAAACCAATTTAAAATATAGTTTAGAGGCTTTAGCCACTTTTTGGGGTTTCCTATAGACAATACATGAGTTCATTTTGTAGAAGGGATTAATTTAAAACTACTTCTTAACGTAGGGGTTTTTCACCGTCACTTAAGTTGACGATCAAAATGCTCGTCTGAAAACACAGTGTTCCGACAAACAGAGAACTTGTAAGCCCTTATTTAATTACTTCACCAGCCGAGACATCAAAACTAGTTGATGCACAATTTTGTTGAAAGTAGATTCAAAATAGACTATCATTTAAAAAAGAATGCATGTCGTTTTGCATTCAATCCATCATGAGATATTGCGGTTCCAACAGCTGACCCTAATAGAAGCTCATTTAATAAAACACACAACGCAGTAATTCAAGCGCTAATTCTCATTAAACTCATATCACCATCTTACAATTTCTGAACAATAATATCAGTATTCACCCGATTAATGTACAGAATAACTAAATCGTAATTAAGTAATACATCTAATTAAATTTTAATGATAAAACTTTAATCCATCATGTTAGATTAGAAAAATTAACATGATAACGTAAAAAGATTAAACGTGAGATTATAATGATTACCTTAATAACATTATAAAAAATAACATTTTTTTCTGTTCTCTTAGATGGATTCTGATCAGCCAAGATCACGGGGGAGTGAAAAATAAAGTATTTTCTAATCTTGGTTTGCTTATATAGGCCTTAAAGGATACCCCTTTCTAATCATAGTTTGAGACCAGACTTGGTACTTTTTTGTCATCTTTTTTTTACTATTTCCCAATTTTACCTATTCATCCATAAATAATTTTATTTTATTTAATAATTTTTTTTACATATTCCCGTGTTTTACTATTTCAATGAGGTGTCGGGTTATGTCGCATAAATATATTTTTTATGTTTCTTATTATATATACTTAAAAGTAACTAGTAGAAATTAATGATGATTTTATAAAAACCATAAACTATCACCAAAACCATTCTTTTCACGCAAAGAACCTAACGTTTAACGCTTCTAACTATAATCTTATTCATTTCTAAATTCACTGTCTATATATGAAGGCAAGTTACCGAAAACGTCTCATATTTTAACAACTCATGTTCTTTCTTACAACAAATACAACAAAAATTACGCTTCAATTATTACTCCATTCACCTAGTACAACCACTATAACCAAAAACAATTCTTTCAAAATATAATATCAATTATCCATCTATATTCACATAACTATAAAGATGTATGAAAAAATGAAAAGATTATCATCCTTGTGCACCCATAGCAAATAACTCATTATTACCTCTTAACGTTCAAACATCATAAAAAACAAACTTATCTAAAATACATAACATAGAAAATACAGTATGACGTATGAAATGACTTACACATTTAACCACAAAAACGTCGAAAAATTCTCAATAACCATATTCCTCGTTCACCTCAAATAGTGAACGAAATGAATTTCAAGCAAAATTAAAACACAAAAATCCAATCCATAATAGAGACGATCGATCTTGTATAAATATCGACTCAAGTTGATTGATAACCCTCAATGGATTGATTATCCAATCTCACATATCCCACACAAACACATATAAACACGTATAACACATAAAATCACATAAACCGTGCGTTGCAACAGACACATAAGTCAATACTAATGGTTTGACTAACATGCTCAAGTCACGGTTGTTACACCTATGTTAATCCTAATTCTAACGGATAAGGGGGGTTTTCAGCCTGAGAGACTGGCACGAGTTTGGTGGTGACTTAGATCAATTTAAGACATAATTACACACGCAAGCAAATTGACAAAAGATAGAAGAGCGGTCTTGTAACACCCCCATTTTTACAATATAGCAGCGGAAGCTAATCTGGGGTATTACTTCATAGTACAATAGTCACAATCATAGAAAACGAATCAAAATAGACGTTTTTAAAAGATACGTTATCATTCATTTAAAATCAGAGTTTTACAAAGGCAGGTCCCAAAATCTAGAAACATAAAATGTGAATGATAACAAGTTTTAGCCATCTTCAAGTCCATGCCACTCCATGCCATAAGTTGCTCAATTACCTGAGATAAACATGCTAAAAAGGATCAACACAATGGTTGAGTGAAATTCATAGGTTTATGGTAAATAGTTTGAATACAAATTATAGTGTAACATTTGCACGAGCACAATTATTATGGAAAACAGTATTATTATGGAAAACAACATTATCATGGAGAACAACATTATTATGGAGAACAGTTGAATGCAAGTCATCATAATGGTAATAATTGCAACGAATACAATTATCATGGAAAAATGGTAACATTATTATTGCATCTAAGCTCATGACACCAATACGTTAACAGGGAAAATCACCGTAGTGACATTGGTTGAGGAACAAATGTCCCCGTGGAAAAGGTAACTTGCCAAGGTTACCCATTAGGTCAAATATAGTGCGTTTGGCTACCCTATGAATGGGTATACAAACGGGAGTCGTCACCCCCAATAGATCTATTCACAATATTCGCGCTCACTCGTAAGCAATTAATGGTTCATGATATGGAAATAATGGCACTGGAAGCTACTTAGGCAATAATATATCTGGATAGCATACATTTGGAAAAAAAACACTTGCATTTATGGTAAAACAATCATGTTATTCAAAATTCATAGTTTAAGCATGTATCCCCCTCGCGGGTTTATGAAAAAATTAAAGAGATTGAAAAGCGAGGCTATGAACTCACTAAGTCTTTGAAAAGTAATCACATTGTTATAAGATAAACGAGTATGTAAAAGAGTTTGTAAATAAGCATGTATCCCCCTCGCGGGTTTATAAAACATGTAAATAAGTAAAGGCGAGGTTATGAACTTCACAATATCAGTTTTAAGTACTTGTGTATATTAAAAACAATTGAGCATGTATCCCCCTCGCGGGTTTATAAAGTATTCAAAAGATTTAAAATGCGAGGCTATGAACTCACCTTAACAGTATATGGAAATTTGATTGATAGCAAAGGTATATGGAATGAAAGTAACGGCTTCGTCACACGCAACCTGGGGTAATATGTCAAGTTTTAGTTTGATTGTTATGTTTCAAATCTTTATAAAGTATAATGTATATCTTTGATTGAATTATTATGGAGTATTGTATCACCGTTCGGGCCATCATATTTCAGAAGTCATTCAGTAAACGTTTGAGGAGCTAGGGCACTTTAAATCGTAAACCCAACAACTCAGTTAGAACGTAATACCAAGATGAAACCCCTTAATATGAAGCTCCCTAGTATTGTGATACGATATAGATTCGAGACATGATTTTTAAAAGCATATCGATGATGAATTATATAATAGTTATAACATAATCGGTTTTAAGCGTTTTGATCAATATCTGAAAATGATAAGCACGACAAACGTTAATTAAAGTTATGTCTTATAATGTTTTGAACATATTTTTATACTTTTTCAAAATGTTACATTTTAGACCCTTAAGAATGAAAAATAACAAAATATACCCTTGGAGTTTGCATTTATACAAGTTTGGTCTTTCTAGTTTAAAAGATGTACAAAGTAAACCTTGCACTTTGGAAAGTGACATAATAGACCCCTATAGTTATAACTTTAGAAATATGGCAAAAATAGTCCTTATACTTATAAGTTTTCAAAAGTTATGATATATACCCGTTTGCATGAAAAAGTATCATTTTTAGTCCAAAATCTATAATAATGATATTTTTCAAATATGAAAAGTAATTTACAGATTATAGCTTATTAGTATAAGCTAAAATATGAAGATTTAACGTAACAAAAGTTCAAGATAATGATTCGTTAAGCTAGAAATCGAAACGGGTCGAATTAGGGTTTTTAAATGAAAATGCGCGTGTTTTAAGTTCAAATTCTTTCAAAAATCTATAAAGTTGTTATATTAACATTATTTAGGAAAGATTATAACAAAATTTAACCATTATAACATTTAGATAAAAGAAAAACAAAGAATTAGGGTTTTAGGGTTCGGTTTTGGATCAAAAATGGAAAACGCATAGAATTTTAGATTAAATGCTTAAACATGAGTTCATGCATGATCATATGGATATAATATGAATGTAGGAGTAAGTATGATCATAATAAACCTGGGTTTGAGCTTAGAGGTATAAATGGGAGTCGGTGATGAGTCATTTTAGGGTCATAATACGTAGCTATGCCGTGTCTTGTATCTCAGGGCTTCAAATCTTCAACACTCCTCTTGATTCTTAATCTTGGATCTTCTTAGGAACTTATTAAGCAGAGATTTACTGCTATAGTGGGTTATAGAAAGAAGAAGTGGGGTGTGAGTTTGAATGAGGTATGCGAATGGCAATTTATAGCCTAAATGAGTCTTGGTGACCAAGGTAAAGGTCTGAGGTGGCATGGATCTGATTTAGCTGTGTTGGAGGGTCTAGGGAGGTGATATGGAGGTCTATGGTAGTTGCTAGACCAAGGTGGAGGGTAGTTTGTGGTGTTCTTGGCCGCGGGTGCCTTAGCCTCTAAGGGAGGTGATGTAGCTTGATGTTTAACCATGGAAATGTATCAAGGTGCTTGTAAGCTGCTTTAGGGAAATGTGGGTGAGTCACCATGGTGCTTGGTTGCAACAGGATTTATCAAAATGGGTTAAATTGAAAACAATAAGGTCGCGGGTTCGCTAGGGCTTATTAGGGCTCGAATTGAGTTTTTAAGCTTGCATTTCATGTACTCTTGTGATATAATGATAGGTATATGTTCATAAGACTTGTATTAGGGATTATTAACAAGAATTGATAGGTGGTTCAGGTTTAAAATGGGCAAAAATGAGTAAAATAGTTCACAGGTTCATATGGTACGGGTTTAGGGTTTTCTTCGTTCTTTTTTGTGTAAATTGGAGAGATAAGGGTGGATTAAGGATTATAAGGATTGTATTAAGAGTTTAGATCATAATTTGGTTAATGGTTTGTGATAAAATTGGGTAAAAATGATAATGTGGGTCGTGATTTGTAATTAGGGTTCATTTAGGGTATTCCACGTATCTTAATCTTTGATCATTTGTGTTAAAAATAGTGAAATGATGATGGAATGTGATTTTTAATGTTGTAATTAATGTTATTACAACTTATTTGAGTATTAGTTTAGGTTTATAATGGATAAAAACAAAGAAACGGGTCATGGTTTAGAAACTAGCTCGGTTTAGGGTTTATGGGTTTCCTTTCATGAAATCTTATAAAATAAGGATGATTATAGAATGTAAATGAAGTGTATGACTTGTTGTAACTTGTATTTGATGGATTGTACAAGCCTTCTTAGGAAAACGGAGATAAAACGGCTATTTTGGATGTCATGCTTAATGACTTATACATTATACTTTTAAAGACTTGTACCTTGACTTGGAGGGAGTTTATATTTCAAATGAGATGTTATATTACTGGTACATAGGATTTAGTATCTTGTGCATTTACTTTAGATATTAACTTTACATGGAATTAGGGTTTTAGAGGTATACGATAACGGTTTAAAGCTTATCTTGATATAACGTTGCAAATGGTACATTATATGAGTAATGTACTTTGTAAAAATGATATTAAGATATTGACTTGACATATTATGATGTTTGCTTGACATATATGAAGATAGGATTGCCATAGGTAGGTTGCGTGAGCTCGTTAACTTTAGTTATGCAAGTTACATTGCATATTGAGATATTGGTAATGCAAGTAATGTAATAAAGCGAAAAATTTCTCTAAAAAAGGTAGTTTTTATATAGCAGATAGATAGTATATTGCATCTAACTTAATAGATGGATATTTACATTTATGAAAATTACGGGTTGTTATAGTCCCCCATCCTTATAGAAATCTCGTCCTGAGATTTAGTTGAATGCCGGAGTGATGTCAAGGAATGATTATAAATTGTAAGAGAGTTGTTAATCATGTTGGATACAGATTTGGAAATGAACAGATGATGAAGGTAATAATGATAATGATTAAATGAAGAAAAGGAATTATTTGTGATTCGATAATAAATATATAGTATATATATAATATGTAACTAAATAATAATACCAAATAGTAATAGTATAGATAGTATCCCGTTAGACAAGAAAATTACCTTAGGAAAAGTAATAGTCCATCTTCTGAGTGTCGTTTCCACGGCGAGAGATGAATTTAAATCCACAATAGCGAATATTTTTGTTTTTGGTTTTAAACTAAAAATTTAATAAAAATAAACTATATTAAAACTAGATAGCAAATGGCAAGCAATTAAAAGGAGAACGATATATTATAAAATGTATGCTTGCTAAGTGTATTGACTAGATCCTTAAGTGTGAATTAAACATACAATTAAGTCCTTATTGATGAACCAATATATTTTTAACAAATTATCTTCTCACAACAAATTGTAGGCTTATATAAAAAACAACTCTTATTAAGATTTCGATTACTAAATATTACCTATTTATTCTTACGGCTTTTTTTTTGTCGACTAACCAAAACATAATTTAAGTAATATAAAAATCACTAATCAATATTTTCCTCTTTATTAATCAGACTTAATTCTCTAAACAATTTAACACTTAACAAGCATATATAAAAATCTACTCACTACACATATTAATAAAACTAACACTAATCAACAAAGCAAACATTTTTAAACTAAATAATAAGCCACAACTACTAATAAGAGCAAGGGCATAAAAAAACAAAGAAAGAATAAACCCGATTGAAGAAAATGGAGGACGAATTTAACACGATCTTATAAAACTTATTAAACACTAAGATTAAAACTTTATTAGTTTTGTATGGTACTTAGTTAATAAAGCTACATTTTTTTACTACTAAATAGCCTTAAAAATACTAAAAAACTTTAAACTTTAATAGTAAAATAAGCTTATAAGACCCATAAGCTCATCGCCTAAGTGTTGGATCGATTTCATGAACATTAAAACAATCAAAGTTATGATAAACAAGATAATAATAAGGAGTAAGAAAAATAAAGCTAGATTTTATTCTAAAGACAATAAGCTAATAAAAAGATGATAACTTTAGATCTAAATCTACCCGACGAAAAATAAGGTGTTTAATCAGAGTGAACTCGGATCAGGTATATTTAAGGATTTTGATCTAAGAAAAATAAGCTAAAATTAAAAAGAATCATCAACTTTATGCTGGAAAATATTGCTAAACGACAAGATCATATTATTTTTTGATCTAATCCACTCGAATACCAAGGTGTTCAATCAAAGTGTACAGAGACGGTATATTTAAGATTAGATCTAAAAACAATAAGTATGAAAAATAAGCAAATTGAAAAATTTAAGCATAAAAATAAGCCTCACTGAAAGCTCTAATTAAAAAACAATTTAAATAGCTAGTCTAAATAAGATATTTAAAGAAGCTTATTAGATATAAGGCTTAGAGATCGGATCCAAAAATAAGCTATAAGCATGAGCTTATTTGGAAATAAGCAAAAGAAGAGAAAGAGTAGAAGAATAAGCATAAAAAGAAAATAAGCATTAAGAAATAATAAGCATTAAATAAAAACCAACCTTAAACATCTTCATTAATAAGCTCAAAATCTTGATTACAATAAGCTATAAAAGCTTTTACAATAAGCAAACTAATAAGCTAAAAGACATAAAAATAAGCTACACTACTCCTACACTATATTGAAAATAAACTAAATCTAACACTCTCAAAATGAGCTGCTGCGTGTGATTATATAGTCACCAAGTGGGAGGGGTATTTTCGTCCTTTCAGGCCATTCTGACGCGTTATAGCACAAAGATGGGGGGTATTTTTGTCTTTTTGCGTGCCTAGGAAGTTTCATAGGAAGGTGCCAATGATTGCTTTATATTTACGCATCTTTGACAGCTGCCATTTTGTCTTTTCTCCACGTAGGCGTGCGGTTTGGAAAAGCCCTTGTTACACCCTGAAACCTTCGTTATGCCTCTGAACCTGAACCTCGTACTGAACCTTCTGAACTTGAACCTTGTACTGACCTGTCATCCTTGCAATTAATCATTAGATAGCCACGTGTCACCACCCGAGTGGTGCCACATGGCCTGCCAGTCGTCATCGGAGCCACCATCGGTCAACGGCGGCGGTCAACGGTGGTGGACGACGGTCAACGGTGGTCAACCACTAGAACGGGGGTCAAACCAACGTTGACCGCCCTAGTCAACCCGTCGTTGACGCCAGTCAACGGCGGTTGTCAAAAGCCGGGCTGGATCGGTGTCGAACCCTCAGGGTATGGCAGGGTTTTCGGGTCGGGTCGTGGGTCTGGTCAGGTCGGGTCGGCCACGTGTCAGCTGCTACATCAGCAGGTGGGACCCACTTGCTGACGTGTCATCCGACGTGGCAAACCACATGGCGCTGACGTGGATATGAGGAGATAATACCCTCGGCAGATTCGAACATGGGACATCTTGGGTAGAAACCAATGACTCTAGCCGTAGGCTAGAGCATGGTTCTAGTTATTATATGCTAAATTTATTATATAACCTTTAATTAATATGGACCAGGTTTATTATTACTAAAGGTTCAAACAGGGACGAAAAAGGTTCAAAATAAAAAGGTTCACATATGAAAGGCCGATATTGTTGGTCTGTAATTTCGTGCTCTTTCTCATGGTGTGAATAGAGGAAGGTATATTACCGACTTGTCAGTGCCGATAACGTAAAAAAAAACTAAAAAATCATCGTCCGAAAGTCACCAGGTAATTACCATTTTTGCTACTTGTTTTCAATCTTTTGTACTGTAAGACATAAAAACACAATACAACAATTTTGAACATATTTATCCATATTTTAGTGTTTTTAGTCACTTTATTAGCATTTTCGAGTTCAATTGTATGTGATTGTTTTTAGCACACTATCAATTTGTACAACGGATGAAGAAACTTGTTTGGTACGAATGTCATACTTAAGCCTACTCATTTTTAATTTTGTCATTTACAAACAGAGGCGTCCCAATCCTTGTAATTGAGAATTTATATTTACCAGTTCGGAGGTTTATAATTTCCTTATTCAAATAAAGAAGCGTCCTAATTCATTTCAATAAGATGATTATAAATCATCATATTTAAGCATAAAACATGATATCAAAACGGTGTTAGGTAGAAGATTTTTCAAAAACTATGAGAAGTATTTATTGAGACATTATATCACCACGATACGAATACAGAAATCATACTGAAGTAATTTTAGCATAACAATTCCTCCCTTTCTGAGAATTCCTAAAATTATTTTTAGATGTTCTGCGTGTTCTTCTTTGTTATAAGAGTAGATAAGAATATCATCGATGAACACTATTATGAATTTGTCTAAGTATGGTTTACACACCTGTTCATGAGATCCAAATACGGTAGGTGTGTTAATTAAACCAAATTACTTGAATTTTATAGTGTTCGTATCTTGTTCTGAAAGCAGTCTTAGGAATATCTTCATCCCTTACTCACAATTTATAATAGCCTGATCTTAAGTTGATTTTCGAGTAGAAGTTGTTCGAATAAGTCATCGATTCTGGGTGATGGGTAATGATTCTTTACAGTAAGTTTATTCAACTCTCGGTAATTGATACATATTCTAAAAGATAAGAAGAAAAACGGAATTCCTGGATATATACCTTTCGGTTTTTATACAGGATATAAGATTTAGTCGGGTTTTGCTTTGGTCACCTCGAATGATCAAGGTTTCACCATTGACAGGAATGTGGATGACTTTCTTGTCGCAGAGAATGTTGGCATGATACTTGGATAATCAATCCATACCAATGATGACGCCGAAATAAGATTAATAATGGTACTATGAAATAGTGAGGTATAAAACGAAATTGTATTATATCGTAAACAACTTGCCTTTATACTTTACATAATCAAGATTTAACAAGTGTTTTTATTTATACCACACATCATGTGGTTAGGTTCTAAGAAAACTATAACTAGGATCTAATCTAGTAATTCGAGGGTCCTTTGTTTCTGCAGTTCCTGGTCTGATGACCTATCTTGTGGCAAGTCCGACACCTGGCAGTGCAAGGTCCTATGTGATGTAGGGTGCATCTTGTACATAAAGGACGGTTTCTAGTATACCCATTGTTGGCAGTATAAGCCCTGAAGGTTTCTTGTCTCTTATTCTGCTGTTGGTGGTGAATATTGCTACGGTTGTTGTTACGGTAGTTGTTGTTGTTGCGATTGTTGGAGTGGTTATTGTTGTTGCTATCATGGAGGTAGTTGTTGTCGGTGAGTGTTTCTTTCATCAGTCAACTTTCGTTATGGTTATTGGTTTTTTGTACAGAATTGTGTTTCATTACTTTTTACTTTAATTAATTCTGGGTCATGGGTAATGGCTTCTTCCATTCTTCTTAATCTCATGTTTGAGGGACATACTTCTCTATCAAGAGTCTTTTAAATTTAGACCAGGTAATCTTATAGGCTTCTTCTATTTCCAATAGGTTGGTAAATGAATTCCTCCGATAAAGTTCTTTAGGTGAGTGATTAACAACAATTCACTATGTTCTTCGCGGCAGGGGCACATTTGCTACAAGAAAATTCCAATCTCAGTGTTTAAATCCAAACGAATAAGACCTAAAGCTCGTCCGTACCATGAAGTGGAAGGTTGGTAACTCTAAATTCCTCGTAAGACATGTCCTTGTATTGAGGTTTTATTGGTCCATTGTTTCTTATTGGGATTGTTATTAATTGCCATCGTTTCAATTTGTGCTTCAAGAGCTGTGGCAACACTGTCGGCAACTAGTTTCCTAATGACAGCATGAGTCATGGCTGATGCTTCAGATGTTGATGTCCTTTTGGGAGGCATCTATCAACATAAGATAGCACGAAATAAGAATGATATCACAAGTCGTTGTCAAAAATTTTCAACATCGTGGTCTAATTTATTATTGAATCAGGCCATGATTGAAATTATTTAACTTATTGTTAGGATTATTTTTTCTAATAAGTTTATACTAAATCCTTGGTATTACATTGAAGGATATAATGGAGAATTTTGATTTTAGACCTTAGAGTATGAACGTTCAAAAAAAGCATTTGACTTATTAGATTTCTCGGGGACTAGTTTACTTCCCAGTGGTCGTGGTATGATTCATAATGAGTTATCTAACTATACAAAGATAGACTCATCGAAGGGATGATCTGATGGTGGTGTAGTTAACCTAATTGATGATGAAAATGGAGATAGCGAGAAATGACATACATATCTTATATATCCCAAAATTTGAAAGGTATTGATACTTATGTTACGTGTCTTTATATAAAAAAAAGCAGTAAAGATAAGGTTTTGATCTAGTAGTCTTGGAGTTCAAGAAGTGTGTCCCATAAGATTCCTCATATATAGTTGATGGCGATCTTGGATATCCTCAAGGGTGATTTCTAAATCAAAAATCCGTAAAGCGAGCAAAAGCAATCTTTGTCTTCTGTCCATATGCTACTTTGTAGTTCTAAGTATTGTGTTCGGGTTCCTGAAGTTTTGTTTATCAAATTTCTTGGGGACTTTCTATTTTTTTGATTTTTTTATAAAAATATCCAACCATTTAACATGGCTTTCTTCCATTTTCTCAATGAGGGTGAAAAGAAAGTTCTTCTAGTAATTTAAAATATCTATTCGATTTATTCTCATGATGTCTTCAGGATGTTCCTTGATAGAACTTTTTCCTATTTTCAATTATTTGAGTTAGGGTAGGAGTATAAACTGAGAAGGATGGTTGGTTCTAGTTTTATAGGCTTGCTTCCGGATGAATTAGATAACGTAAGTTGAGGAAGAAGATGGGGAATTCGATGTTGCTTCTTAGGTGGTAATAATTTCTTAGGAAACAAAGAAATTTTGGGGAATCCAGAAACAGTAGTGATGGTGGTAGAATACTGGAGGATGACTTTAAAATAAACTAGTAGAGTAATAGGATCTGGTGGTGGAATAGGTGACCATTTAGCATAAAATGCTTGCACGTCCTTCAAATATGATTAGATTATAGAAAGTAAGTAATGTTTGTGGGTATCATACCATCCCTAGAATCTTTCCAAAGAGTTAAAAGAAGTATTCCAGTGTAGGTGACGAAATAGATAAGAGTCGAAAGTATAGTTATGAATTTTCATAGTGGAATAAAGGCATTTTTTTCATATCAAAACTCTTTTGTAGTGATAGTAGAATGAGGGGGACGAAGACATACTGTAATAATCCAGTAGAAATAACATAAGTTATAATAATGTAATAGTGATGTATTGTCTACCATGTAAATTTCTTACACATACTATTCTGGAAACTGTAGTGGCACGGAGGACTTTAATGGCTAGAAAAGAAAAGTAGTTATAGTTAAGGTTTTAACTTGTTCTCTATAACCATGCGCTGATTACAATCTGTAACACCCATTTTTATAATTACTAGCGCGGAAGCTAAACTCTGTGGGTATTACTTCATAGTACAACAGTCACAATCATAGAAAATGACTCAAAAGATATGTTTTTTAAAAGATACGTTGTCATTCATTAAATCAAAGTTTACAAAAAGCAGGTGCTAAAATCTAGGAAACATTAAAAGTTGAATGTTAACAAGTTTTATCCATCTTTCAAGTCATGACACTCATGCCATAAGTTGCTCAATTACCTGGGATAAATGCATAAAGGTGGTCAGCACAAAGGATTGGTGATATTCATAGGTTTTTAAGTTAAGTTAAATAATTTGAATTGCAATTCGATATTGGGTTACGTTGTTATACACCGTTTTAAAACAAGTATTTTTTCCATTAGCTCATGAAATCGAAGCATTGGATATATTTGGTATACGTTATATGCCCCAACGGGTGTTTGCCAAAACACCCGTTAGTTATATTATAATGGTGTTGAATTGGTAGCGGTATACGGGGTACACCAACGGGGAGGCTAATCCCAAATAGATATATTCACAATATTGTTGTCTGTCCTTTGATTTTTTTTTTCATTTTTGCGGTCACTCTCGTTTAGAGTAATTAAGGTCATGAATTGGGCCTTAAAGGCAAAATAGTTACTTAGGCAATAATAAATCAGGACAACATACAAAAAATAATTGCATTCATGGTTTATATCATGTATCCCCCTCGCGGGTTTATAAAACAATTGAAAGATTGAAATACGAGGCTATGAACTCACCTTAACAGTGTAGGGAAATTTGATGGATAACAAAGGTATATGGAATGAAAGTAACGGCTTCGTCATACGCAACCTGGGGTAATATGTCAAGTTTTAGTTTTATTGTTATGTTTCAAATCTTTATAAAGTATAATGTATATCTTTGATTGAATTATTATGGAGTATTGTATCACCGTTTGGGCCATCATATTTCAGAAGTCATTCAGTAAACATTTGAGGAGCTAGGGCACTTTAAATCGTAAACCCAACAACTCAGTCAGAACGTAATACTAAGATGAAACCCCTTAATATGAAGCTCCCTAGTATTGTGATACGATATAGATTCGAGACATGATTTTTGAAAGCATTATCGCGATGAATTATATTAATAGTTATAACATAATCGTTATTAATGCGTTTTGATTCAAAAAAATATCTAAAAATGATAAGCTCGTCTAAATGTTAATCTAAGTTACGTCTTATAATGTTTGTACATATTTGTATATCTTTGTGAAAATGTTACATTTTAGACCCTTAAGAATGAAAAATGACAAAATATACCCTTAGAGTTTGCATTTTTACAAGTTTAGTCCTTCTAGTTTAAAAGATGTACAAAGTAAACCTTGCACTTTGTAAAGTGACATAATAGACCCCTATAGTTTATAAATTTAGAAATATGGCAAAAATAGTCCTTGTACTTATAAGTTTTCAAAAGTTACGATATATACCCTTTTGCATGAAAAAAAAAAAAAAAAAAAAAAAAAAAAAAAAATAAAAAACAAAAAAAAAAAAGTAAAAAAAAAAAAAAAATAAAAAAAAAAAAAATGCTATCGCTTTTTTAGTCCAAATTCATAAAAATGATATTTTTCAAATATGAAAAGTAATTTACAGATTATAGCTTATTAATATAAGCTAAAATATGAAGATTTAACGTAATGAAAGTTCAAAATAATAATTCGTTAAGCTAGAAATCGAAACGGGTCGAATCAGGATTTTTAAACGAAAACGTGCGGGTTTTAAGTTCAAATTCTTTCAAAAATCAATAAAGTTGTTATATTAACATTATTTAGGATAGATTATAACAAAATTTAACCATTATAACATGTATATCAAAGAAAAACAAAGAATTAGGGTTTTAGGGTTCGGTTTTGGATCAAAAATGGAAAACGCATAGAATTTTAGATTAAATGCTTAAACATGAGTTCATGCATGATCATATGGATATAATATGAATGTAGGAGCAGGTATGATCATAATAAACCTGGGTTTGAGCTTGGAGGATCAAAAATGGAGTCGAATGGGTCGTTTCGGGTCAAAACGCGTCGTACGCCTAGTTCTTGCTCTTCGGGGCTTCAAATCTTCAACACTCCTCTTGATTCTTAATCTTGGATCTTCTTAGGAACTTATTAAGCAAAGATTTGCTGCTATTATGGGTTATAGAAAGAAGAAGTGGGGGATGAGTTAGAATGAGGTATGCGAATGGCTATTTATAGCCTAAATTGTGTCTTGGTGACACAGGTGAAGGGCTGTGAGGTTGGCATGGTTTCTGATCTAGCTATGTTGGAGGGTCCTTGGGAGGTGTTATGGGTGTGGTTTATGATGTTCTGGCCGCGGCTGGGCTGCCTTAACTCCAAGGAGGTGATGTTGCTTGAATTTCTTAACCATGAAATGTATCAAGGTGCTTTGTAAGCTGCTTTAGGAAACTATGATGGTGAGTCTCCATGGTGCTGGTTGTAAGAGGATTTGTCAAAATTGGTTAAAATGCAAACAATAAGGTCGCGGGTTCGCTAGGGCTTATTAGGGCTCGAATTTAGTTTGTAAGCTTGCATTTCATGTACTCTTATGATATAATGATAGGTATATGTTCATAAGACTTGTATTAAGGATTATTAAGAAGAATTGATAGGTGGTTCGGGTTTAAAATGGGCAAAAATGAGTAAAATAGGTCACGGGCTCATATGGTACGGGTTTAGGGTTTTCTTGGTTCTTTTTCATGTACATTGGAGAGATAAGGGTGGATTAAGGATTATAAGGATTGTATTAAGAGTTTAGATCATAATTTGGTTAATGGTTTGTGATAAAAATGGGTAAAAATGATAATGTGGGTCATGATTTGTAATTGGTTCGTTTTGGGTTTTCACGATTATATTCTTTGTACATTGTTGTTAAAAATGGTGAAATGATGATGTAATATGATTTTTAATGTTGTAATCTATGTTATTACAACTTATTTAAGTATTGGTTTAGGTTTATAATGGATAAAAACAAAGAAATGGGTCATAGATTAGAAACTAGCTCGGTTTAGGGTTTCTGGGTTTCATTTCATGAAATCTTATGAAATGAGGATGATTATAGAATGTAAATGAAGTGTATAACTTGCTTGTAACTTGTATTTGATGGATTGTACAAGCCTTCTTAGGAAAACGGAGATAAAACGGCTATTTTGTATGTCATGCTTAATGACTTGTACATTTTACTTTTAAAGACTTGTACCTTGACTTGGAGGGAGTTTATATTTCAAATGAGATGTTATATTACTGGTACATAGGCTTTAGTAGCTTGTGCATTTACTTTAGATATTAACTTTACATGGAATTATGATTTTAGAGGTATACGATAACGGTTTAAAGCCTGTCTTGATATAACGTTGCAAATGGTACATTACATGAGTAATGTACTTTGTAAAAATGATATTAAGATATTGACTTGACATATTATGATGTTTGCTTGACATATATGAAGATAGGATTTCCATAGGTAGGTTGCGTGAGATCGTTAACTTTAGTTATGCAAGTTACATTGCATATTGAGATATTGGTAATGCAAGTAATGTAATAAAGCACAAAATTTCCCTAAAAAAGATGGTTTATATAAAACAGATAGATAGTACATTGCATCTAACTTAATAGATGGATATTTACATTTATGAAAATTGCGGGTTGTTATACTAAAGCTTCCCTTAGAAGATTAGCATCCAATATGAATCGGTTTTCATCTAATTGAAAACTATAAGCTTCCGTCTTTGCCTCATATGTAAGTGTATTCCAAAACTGTTAAATGTAGATAGCTGGAACAGAAGCTGAGGCAGTTAATGCTCTGAAGAAGTTTGTGTTTTGCAGAATATCCACAGAGATCTAAAAGATTGGATTCTTTTGCTTCTTTTGAAGATCCAAGACAAAGTTGCTCTTTCCAATAGACACCCATGCGGCAAATGGATGAATCTGATCATCAGATCTTGTAGGAGCAGGAGCGGGAACTTTCTCATTATCCATGTTGTCTGCACAAAAATATCAACAAAGATAGGCAGACATAACATATAGTTGACGTTAGATGAGAACATTAGTCATGATGATTGACATGCTTCGATTGATTATGGTGAGATTAAGTCAACCTTGGTCAAAGATATCAGATGAACACTTACAAGTTAACAAGTCCTGGATAGGAGTTACTATGTAATTGTGCTTTTGGATTGGGCTGTGAGAGGGATTGGGACTAATGGGCGAAAACTTTGAAATTCTGGCCCAAACCGCTACCTCTTGACACCAAACCGCTGCAAGGTGGAATGAGCAAAACGCTATTAAGTGATTTGAACAAACCGCCACGAGAAACTTTTGTTAATCCGCTATGAATATTTAATTCAATTTA
>BQNB010015089.1:15068-41531 GCA_026074375.1 Tanacetum coccineum | reverse complement strand
TTGGAGTTGGTGAAGCATCAACGTGCCCAATATCTGCAGGACTATTTTTCAATCTTTTGCTACTACGTTTTAAAATCCTTTTTCAAAGCTCACACGACCACGTTTATGTTTGTGTGTAGGAGTACTAATTTAAGAACTTTTCCTGCCTCATAAGAATGAAAAATGAGTTCACTGTATGGTTAACATAATGATAGACCTCATTCATCTATTATAAGCCTTTCACATAAACAAAATCGTCATAGTGAATGCTCTAATAATCCTAAATTTTGGGTTACTCAATGTTTGTTAAAGCAATTGCAGCAGGTATAAATGTGTGCTGGTTTATCTAGTGAACATAAATAAATCGTGAAGTCATTAATGTGATCTATCGCTAGGTTTAGTTAGGGCTATTATATTGAGGTATGGAGTTTCTACTCAAAACGACAATACCATTTTTGAACCTCTACTTAAAAGTAGTCTGACTAAGTGCAGACATACAAATTTGGCTAGATGAGCTTTGTTCAGTAGATAAATGTGCTTAGAACTGAAATAAATTTAAAAAAAAAAGTATAACGCTGCTGCCGGGGATCGAACCCGGGTCACCCGCGTGACAGGCGGGAATACTTACCACTATACTACAACGACTTGATGCTTTCTTTTATTGATTTATTATATCACATCATTAGTAAATTACTCGTTGGCAAATTGTTCTTTGATGTTTCAGGTGTAAGGTGTTTTTCACTGTTTGTCAGCCATTAGAGCATTTGTTATTTATGCTTTATTCTTATTATAAAACCGTGATAAATCACGGATAGCTTATAAAAAGCTTGATACATTTTCTCAAGAATTTAAAGTGTATCTAAACAAAGAAAAAAAATTACATATCCAAAATATAGATAAGATGAAGCTAAAGTTTCATTAGGTGTCTCAAAATAAACAACGCGCTGGGTGTTTCATATTTTTTTGTAGCACTTTATGATAAACAACATTCAACATACCATTTGACACTTTAGCGTCCTTGTCATATATAACCTTCTTCATTTCCAACTTTTGACCTTAAACACAACGACATAAAATTGGTTGTGTAGTGTGTACTGACAACCTTCACTTCTGTCGATAGTCATTGCAAAACCAACAGCTACCATGAACCTATCAACAATTGACTTGAATGGATCCACTTGTCATAAGGACTAAATTTCAATCGTGGGATGGTGGTAGTATTACTGACATTGACATTGGTTCCTAATATTATGTGGGCATCGATAACATGTTTACCAAGTCTAAGAACCCGTAGTCTTATTCCATTGCATAACTTAGCTACCCTCGATAACATGGTGGTATTGCCGACAGAGCTTATAGACTTCCGAAATTCAATTCACAGACTACAAATGGAAATGGTAAACTGAAAGTGGCATACAAGTATGTTAAAAAAGCGATAATATTCGTCGAAAAGTTGTATTAAAAAGTTTATATGAAAAGATTTTAAAAAGAGACTAATATAGATACACATATCTACACGAAAACTTTGTAACATCTTTAGACACTGTAATGAATCATGCATTTAGATTTCATGTTATGATCTTTAAAAAAAAGACTAAAATGAACATAAATGTATCTTACATCGTATTGACATATATTAACACCCGTTAAACACTAAGAACTACACTAATCAACTGAAACTCACACACTAACATATAGTAACACGCATTCAGATTTTTTTTTCATTAATGCATTTCATTAAATAGTGTGTGTTCATAAAAAATAACCTTGTTCTCAACCTTGCATCATATCGTAGTCCCAATCAATAAAAAAATATATATCAAAGCCTATGAGGGGTTAAGATGTCAAGTTTAGCTATACCTGATTATGCGGGGCCAAGATGTTGAGTTTAGCTTCATTGAAGTAGTTTCAACATGATGGTTGCTTCAAGTTTCATTGCCTGCAATCTGAAAATTTAAACTAACGACAAACTGGTCTTATAAGTAATTAACCTTGTAAATATATTATAACTAACCTATAAACCCGTGATAAATCACGGGTGGCTAATAAAACCTTTGAAAAACACCATTTCATTATTAAAATTAACAATAACAAACGTTAACTTATGTGCAACAATTGAATACACCATGTTTATATGGTTTCCATCATGTTTATCTACAAGGTAAGGAATGCATGCACGTTGCCGCGGGGACATCATGTCCAAGCTTAAGGTTTTAAGTTGATGCGTAATGCTTAGATACAATTTAAGCCTAAACAAATACGTAATTAAGAAAATTAGAGTTGGTATTTGGCTACAGAAGATTAAGAAATTGGTTTTCTAGCAGAATTCATTTACAACTGAAACAATTACAAAGCTTAGACTTGTTAGTTTTGCTCTACGTTAGGAAATATTGATGCTAGAACTACATAGCTCTATAATTGTGCCTCCTATTTCTAGTATGATACCCGAGAAGTTCCTTTAACTTGACTAAATAAAGAATGCACATGTACGTTACATGCCTCATGTTCCAGTTCTCACTTGCTGCTTTTTTGCTCATTTGAAAGCTGAGCGGAAATTTGTGTCTGAGAGGCCTTCACAAAAAGCCCACCTTAAGTACTTGACATTAAGAAATCTGTTTACATAAATGGACATCGAGTATGTCTATACATTTGTTTAGATAAAACAAACATGGTAGCCCGCGCGTTGCGGCGAGACTTATTTTTTTGCGAATCGATTACATAAGTAACACTTCATTTTAAACATTATTAACTTTAAAATACATAAGACACAATAAACCATACAGTTAATAAAGCCTACAAAATATAAACTCACACTGTAGACCCTTAAATAATTTTAACAAATATTTCTCAACTTTTAAATCTTTATAAAAGTAAATCTTTTTGCCTTTTTCTGAGTTTTTTAACAAAATACTCTACGATTCCCTATTCGGTGATCTTTTATTCTTCTTTTTGCTGATCTTTCGGTCTTCTTTGTAGGAAACTAGAAGGGGGGTGAATAGTTTACCGGTTAATTATTGTTTTTAAATCTTTACTTAAAAATATTTGATTCGAGTTATATGTCAATCAATCAACAATATGAATCACAACTAAATTATCTAATGTAATGAACAAAGTAAGCAATGATAATAAAGAGATAAAGAAAGAAATGATCAAACCAAGACACCAAGATTTATAGTGGTTCGGCAACGAAGCACCTCTTCGTTCCTACTCCACTCCTTGAGTACTCCACTCGAGATTTCACTATGTCAACAAGCTCCCTTTAGGCGGAGAAAACCGTTTACACGTCGCTTACTTCCTTTTCCGACACTAAGCTAGATGTCGAGTCCTAATCTTAGCTAGAACCAATCTATGACTTCAATAAGTCTTTATACACTCACAAGATATATATACCCTTGGATTGACAGACAATCCAAATCACACCAATACACAATTTACACTATTGGATCTATAAACAATCTAATTTACACAACAACACTAAGTAAATGTAATGAATGTATGTGATCTTGAAGAGGAAGAGAAAGATCACTTGGCAACAAATCATATGTAGAAGAATACGATTGTTCTTCTCTTGTACTTGATTAGAGGAAGAAGGGAGAAAGAAAGAATTAATCACTTGAAACAAGATCAATGTATGTTAGTGATCAAGATATGTGTTTTAGAAAGAAAGAAAAAAAGAAGAGAGAAAAACAGATCTGAAAAAATTTGTGGCAAGAGGTTCTGTTTTTCAGATGGGGTGGCCCAGTATTTATAGAGGACACAAAAATGACCATTGCTGGTGGCGGTCCTGGCGGTCCCTTATATATAAGGGGGCCGCTAGGCCTATAAGGGGGCCGTCACTAGACTCCGCTTCCTTTTTTGTCCTTTTGTGGTGAAGGTTGTATATGTTAAAGAGCCTTTTATTTTGGGGGGAAAATTTAAATTTCAAATTTTATGTTTTTAATAAAACATTTCTTCTAATGAATAAATATTTTGTTTATATATTTTTATAAAATCACTTTTGTAAAAATGTAAGGTTTAGGAAAGAAAAATTATTTTCTTGATCACTAATCATGTTTAATGATTTGTTTATCCATACCTTAAGTGATTAATCTTAGAAATGAAATTTTACGATTAATAATTTATAAACGTTTAATTTTATCATAAACATTTTCACATTTTGTCATTATCAAAACATCGAGAGGTCAAATAATATAATTAACGTTTTAGACATTATTTGTATTAACAATCTCCCCCTTTTTGATGATGACAAAACTTAAACTCATTTAGTATAAAATTAGAAGTTTATAAATTATTAATGAGTTAAATTCTATTTCTCCCCCTTTTTGTCGAATCCAAAAAGGTTTATTGTCGATTTGTAGTAGAGAGAAAGAAATTGACGATTAAAGACTCCCCTTTAATGTATGCTCCCCCTTGTTCGAGGCACCAAGGGATCGATCTTACAATGAGTAGTTTGCTACAAAACAAGGTTAGAGACACAAGTGCAAACCAACATAGGAAGACAAATATCTCATCATTATAATCTACACATTTAGAAACTTATAAATAAAGTACATTTAAATTTATTAAGAAATCATATATAGTCACAAGGACAATATATATGATGATACAAGCATGAGATAATCATAACTAAAACAAATTAAAGCATCTAAGAAACCATAGGTGAACATGAGTTATAGATAAGACTAGTAAATGATTCTTGACTTCATGAGAATGTCTTTTAAAGCAAAACATTTTTAAGGTGGAGGTGGAAAATGGGTTGTCAAGGCGGTGGTTATAAGATACTCGAGATGAGCAAACATAATGTTCATTTCATCTCGAAGGTTCAAGTGGAGGTTACGATTATGGAAACAACAAATACAAGTGGAGCCATGATAGTCATGATAGTTGTAGAAAAGAGGATGACCCATGATAGGTGGTTGAGGTTATGGTGGAGATGGTGGTGATGGAGTGTCATTAATGTGTTCAAGAGGAGTAATTGGAGACAAAGAGAGTGTGATATCCAAGGAAGGATGACTCTGAAGTGGTTGAGGGTTTAAAGGCCTAGGAAGGACATCCAAGATGTTTTCAATGAAAGGGTTCAATTGATGAGGAGAAGTTGGTTCATGTGAAGATGGTGGTGAAATTTGAAGTTTTAAGTGAAAGGAAGAAGATGTGTTTTCTTGACTTGATGATATTTGATTAGTGGATGTAGTTTTTGATGGAGCATTTGGAGGAGTTGGAGATGAAGAAGTTGTTGTAGGTGAAGGTGTTGTGGTGACATCTTCATCACTAGAGATGTTGACAAACAATTGTCTAGGATGAATGATAGTTAATTTGATTTTCTTAGAGGGGTTTGAAGAAGAAGCATTTGTGGAATTCATGGTAGAATTTGGTTGAGGAAGATGAAGATGATAAAGAGGATAGGAGAAGTTCATGATTTAAGGTGGAAGAGAGGGATTGAAGAAGAAAGGCATGGGGTTTGGAAATTTAGATTCCAAAATATGTTTATCAAAAAGCAGAAAATAGTTAGGTCTAGATGGGATAGTGGTCAACTGCACAGAAAATCAGGAGGTCACAGTGAAGAAATCTGTGACCTTCTGATGGCGGTCCCTTAAATACCCGGCTGTCCCAAATACATTGGGGGGCCACCCACTATTTAAGGGGGCTGTTTTCTGAAGTGAGGAAATTTTTCTAGTTTTTCTATAAAATCTATGTGAAAACATTTTCCTGTTTTTGCAATCAATTCTATTTCATCATGAATCATCTAAGCCATAACAATCAAACATGTAGTACTAAGCATTCTAAGTTCAATTCAAAAGAGCATACAAATTGACAAATTCAAACTCATGCATAATATATTAAACATAACCAAAATGTATCAAGGAGCATGCAAACATTGGTTTGGAATGATAAAGTTGAAAGACCATCCATGGCAAGCTAAGTTGCACATACTAAGTACTAATTTACTAATAAGTAGCATAAGTTAAGACAGATAATCATAATAGATTAGTAAATAATATAGATAATAATGTCATAAAACAATTTTTCCTCATTGCTCACTTCTTCATGTTCCTCCACAACTTCCTAAGACTTTTTCCGATTGACCTTACTCTGTTACGTTGCTCATCTTGTAATTTTACTTGACGGTTGATGATTTCGGTTTGGCGAGTGTAAAATGGTTCAAGGTGAGGGTCAATGTCAGGTGGGTTTTGAAAGACTTGAGGAACTTGATCGGTTAAGGAATTGACATAACGAATGGGGGAAGGAGTGCTTGCACGCGAGGTCCCTTCGTCATTCCCATAGTCATCCTCATCGTTGAGATGAGATGAGGATGGTTGATCGAAGGCGGAAAAAGAAGAAGTGGAATGACGACCTCTTCTCATGCCACAATCTCTTCTTGGTTTTCGCTCTAGTTGAGCGGCAAGAGGAGTCATGACATGATCGTACAAGACATATGACTCATTGTTTAACTCGGGATTTTCATTCATGATGAATGTAAACAAGCGGGTTAATAACATACCATAGGGTAGAAGTAACCTAGCTTGCTTAGTGACCTATTCCATTCGTTTCGCCATGTAGTAGGCAAGATGGAATTTTTTGGAGTGTACAGCACAATAAAGCATAAAACAAAGACATGCGGGAACATGATCCCGATTACCCCCCAGACAGAAAACATTTTCCCGAATAATTTCTTCCAAAGGTTTTAAAGTTGGTTCAATTTTACGAGTTAGAACTTGATATTCAAGAACATCAATTTCTTCCTCATGACGGATGCGACGAACTTGTCCTTCTCGATCATTCGAATAGACGAAATGATGTCCTCGATGGAAGGAGGGTTGGTTTGATATGGACCATCCGAAGGGACACCATATGCCAACTCATCAAGTCTCCATCTATCGGTAAAGACACACGCTCCTTCACAGGGAACGCCAAGACTTTGAGCAAAATTCTCAAGAAAGTAAGAAAAGAGTTAATTTTGAATAACAAACTCGAAAAACATTTCACCTTCGTCAGAATAACTCAAATGATACTGACTATAAAACTCAAGAATAAATCGAGGACACACTTGTTTAATGATTTCAAGAAGACACTCAAACTCGATAAACTCAAACAAAGACCGAACATAGTTTAAATCCGTAAAGTTATCAAAAACCACCCGACCCTCGTGAATGTAACGTTGTTCAAGGTTTCTTACTTTTTCTCTTATTGGAGGGCGGAATTGATGTGAAATTATAGGGATATAGTCTCTATTATTTTTGTAGTCTTCAGATGTTTTTCGCGGCATTGTCTCCTAAGGTAAATTTAACAAGATCATATATTAACCACTTATACTTGTTTTCATGTTTTGAGTTTGTGCTTAGTGTGTGCCTATATGCAACAAATGTGGAGTAACGATTAACTCGACCTAAATATAAAATCCTAAGAGTTAACCCAAACGCTCCTTAGTTTGATTTTGCTCAACCAAACAAGTCAAAAAATACATATGAATTATGTATCTCGAAATTTGTTCATGAGATCATTATGCATGTGTTTAAAAACGTTTTTGAATTGGATTAACAATGCATAACAACAGTTTTATTGTGTTCCTAACGTGAGTGATTTGTAAGATGAAATTGGGGTTTTGGTTCAAAAATAATTTTTTGACAAACTTCATCAATGTATGCAAATCCTATATCTACGGGAAGCATATTAGTTATACATTGTATCTTAGTGGTTTTAATTGGAAGAAAAATGGAAAATACCCAATTTCAATTTTTGGTGTTCATCATGAACCCTAGACTCAAATCGAAAGAAAATAAGTGAAATGACTTACAATTGATGATCTTTGAGATGTTAGGAATGATTATTGATGTTGATTTGATCTTCAATTGAAGTTTTAATGATTGATTTTTGAGATTTGGTGGTTTTGTGTTCTTGGTCGTCAATGGCAGCAAGAAAGGGAGTGTTTGTTTTTTAGTTTTGAAATTTTTTGTTCAAGTGTTATTATTTCTGTCTTTCTGGTGGCGGTCCCTTATCATCCTGGCGGTCCCAAATATATTGGGGGGCCGCCTATATGGGGCCGCCCTCAGTGAGGGTTTTTGAACTTGATTTTGACAAAAAATTTGCGAAGAGGAGTGACATTTTAAATTGCATTTCGCGAATTAAACATGCTTAAAGTACTTCGGATGAAGTATTTAAGTTGTCACGACACGGAATGGAACACGGACTAGAATTGAGACAGAAGAATGAGAAGCGTTCTTAATATGATTTATGGAATGTGTTCCATCATTCCTAAACCAAGACGTAGATAGTTAAACGATTCACGTTTAAGGGGTTTAGTAAGAATGTCGGCGATGTTGTCGACGAAAGGCACTTTTTCGATTGAGATATGTCCTTTCTGGACATTATCACGAAGAAAGTGGTGACGTATTTCGATGTGTTTGGTACGAGAATGTTGCACCGGGTTTTTGCTAAGGTCAATCGCGCCCTTGTTGTCGCACATGATGGGAACGTCGTCGAGTCGTACGTCGTAGTCGATGAGAGCTTGTTTCATCCATAGTGCTTGTTGACATGCCTTTCCGGCGCTTACGTATTCGGCTTCGGTAGTGGATATAGCAAGAGCGGTTTGTTTCTTCGAGAACCAAGATGTCAAACAACATCCCACGAACGTACAAATACCGCTAGTGCTTTTTCGATCCACATAATCTCCCGCATGATCAGAGTCGGCATATACTACGGTTTCTATGCCGGTCCCCTTAGGATACCATAATCCTAAGTGTGTAGTGCCTTTAATGTATCGGAAGATATGCTTAACCGCTTCAAGGTGAGAGGTTTTGGGAGCCTCTTGGAAGCGGGCACAAAGGCAGACACTAAACATGATATCGGGCCTACTTGCCGTTAGGTATAATAAACTACCTATCATGCCTCGATACTTGGTACTATCTACCGACTCACACTCTTCGTCTTTCGTGAGTTTAGTATCGGAGGACATGGGGGTTTTCATTGGTTTAGAATCTTCTAGACCAAATTTCTTAAGCATTTCTTTAATATACTTAGATTGATTAAAGAATATACCATCTTCCATTTGTTTAATTTGTAATCCAAGGAAGAAGTTAAGTTCACCCATCATGCTCATCTCGAACTCGTCATGCATGATTTTGGCAAATTCATCACATATGTCTTGACAAGTCGAACCGAATATAATGTCATCGACATATATTTGAACAATGATGAGATTTGAACTTTTCTTCTTAGTAAAAAGAGTGTTATCTACCATTCCCATTCCCATTTTATATTCATATTTATAAGAAAGGCTTTTAATCTATCATACCAAGCTTTAGGTGCTTGTTTAAGACCATATAAAGCTTTCTTTAATTTATAAACATGATTCGGTTTTTCGAAATCAATGAATCCCGGAGGTTGTGCCACGTATACCTCCTCATTGATAAAACCGTTCAGGAATGCACTTTTTACATCCATTTGGAATAGTTTAAAATCTAAGGCACAAGCATAAGCTAATAATATTCTAATGGACTCAAGTAGCAACCGGAGATACCGTTTCATCATAATCGATGCCTTCTTGTTGTGTAGCCTGAGCAACTAATCTAGCCTTATTTCAGAAACAACACTGTTAATCATCTAACTTATTTCTTAATACCCATTAGTTCCTATAATTGACATATTTTTGGTTGTAGAACTAACTCCCAAACGTCGTTAGCAATGAATTGATTTAATTCTTCTTGCATGTCGACTATCCAACTTTCATCTCCTAATGCCCCATTCACATTCTTAGGTTCTATAGTTGATATAAAACAGAAGAAGTTACTTTGGTTTTGGGCTTGTGACCTAAGGGTTCTTTGGTTAAGATTTCCTATGACATTTTCTAAGGGATGGTTCCTAGATTCCTTAATATTGACTATTTCGTCAATTCCAATGTTTCATCCTCAATGTCGTTTTCTAGGTTTTTCATTTCGGTGACCTTAATTTCTTCTTCCTCATCTAAGTCATCATCCACCAAAGGTGATGTCTTAGAGGGTGGAGGAGTTTCATCGAATGTCACGTTAAGTGATACTTTGACTTTCCTATTATGTTTGTTTAGGATGATGTAGGCTTTACTATTTTGAGAATAACCTAGAAAGACACCTTCGTATGACTTTGGGTCAAACTTGGTAAGGTAGTCTTTTGTGTTTAAAATGAAGCACTTGCTTCCAAACACTCTAAAATAATCTAGTGTGGGTTTTCTACCTCTTAAGAGTTCATAAGGTGTTTTTCCTAGAATGGCTCTAATGAGGATTCAGTTTAGAATGTATGTTGAAGTATATATGGTGTTATACCAAAACTTTTGTGGTAACGATTGCTGATTCAACATTGTTCTACTCATTTCCTGAAGTGTCCTGTTCTTCCTTTCGACCTAGCCATTTGATTGAGGAGTGCGTGGAGCCGAGAAGTTATGAGTAATACCACTGGCATTACAAAACTCTCCAAATTGCACGTCATTATCAAATTCTCTACCGTGGTCGGCTCTTATTGACACTATTGTGCATCCTAATTGGTTTTGGATTTTCTTACTAAATATTTTGAAGTGATCAAAAGCTTCGGTATTATCCTTAAGAAATCTAGTCCAAGTATACCTAGAATAGTCATCTACTATGACTAGGGTGTAACGGTTTCCTCCGTAACTCCGTACGGCGGATGAACCAAAGAGATCCATATGGATAAGTTCTAAGCATCTAGTAGTTGAGACTACATTCTTAGCTTTGTGACTAGCGTGAGCTTGTTTTCCTATTTTGCAAGCATCACAAAAGTGTTTATCCAACTTAAGCTTAGGTAAGTTTCTAACTAAATCCTTAGAGGCAAACGATTAGATGATACGCATATTTGCGTGTCCTAATCTCCTATGCCACAAGGTGGAATTTTCATTAATCGTTGTTAGACAAATTTGATCCTTAGGCTTATTTCCTAATTTTATCACATATAAGCCTTTCTTCCTAATACCTTTACCTATGACTTTACCGTTCTTAGGGATTTCACTATCATGTTCAGAGAAAGTTACTTTACACTTATTATCACATATTTGTCCTATACTAAGCAAGTTAAATCCTAAGTTATCAACATGTTGTACATTATCTATTTTGAGGGAGTTATTAGAAATCGTACCTTTGCCAATGATGTTACCACGAAGATTACTACCGAAATGACATTACCTCCATTGTATGCCTTGTAGGTGGAGAAGAGCTTTCAGTTTCCCGTCATATATTTAGATCATCCGCTATCCTTGATCCATTCATCGGGCTCCAAGTCGACTCCAAGGCATATCTATTTATATAAGACAACAACTCAAACATTTGGTCCCCAATATCTCATGGGTCCAAAGTTGTTAGTGCCAAACATCCCTTGCATTTGATGCAATTGGTTGGGATGTGAGAATGGAAGACACATTTCCCATGGCATGTAACTTTGACGAGGAAAGTTGTTCCAAGTTACGGGAAATCCATGGGGTTGGTTTTGTTGACCAACATGTCTTTTAGGTTGCGGTGTTTTAGGACGAGATTAATTAATATTGACTCTTCTAGGAGGTGGAGTTTTAGATTTAAGGTTAGGCTTCGAAAATCCAACTCCAGGTTTTGACAATGGCTTATAGAATTGTTTAACTTCATTATCACTAGCAACGAGAACTTTGACTTTGTTTACAATTATGTGTTTTGGTCTAGGACCCAAAATGGATTTTTGAAAAGACACAGTTTTCTCAGATCCAGGCATCACTGGTGGCGATCCCATATTTATTATGGGGACCGCCGGATCATTAAGGGGGACGCCCATAATTATGGGACCTCCATCAGAACACACCTTTTCTTGAGCTTTTACAAATTTTATTTCCTTAGTTCCACTAGATAATGCTTTAAATGAATTAAACCCTAAACCTAATTTATTACCAGAGGGTTTTTGATTACTCAACATTTCATTTAAGCAATGTGTACTCTTTTCAAATTTGTTTAACCTAGTAGATTCATCCTTGAGTTTTTCATTCTCAATTTTAAGTGCATAACACTTTGCACAATCAAGATCAACTCCTTTGTTTTTCTCGAGTGTAGACAATTTATCTTTTAATTCTCTAAGCTCATTTTCTAAACTAATTCTTGTAGCTTTTAACTTTTTGTTTTTAGTGATTATTTTTAGACTCATTTTGCATAACTTATCATATTCGTTGTCTAAAGCTATATCATCAATTGATGAGTTTTCATCACTAAAGTAAGATGATTCGGAACATACCTCACTTGATGCGTGAGCTACAAGACACGTTTCGTCTTTGACCTTCTCATCATCTTCATCACCACTATCACTCCAAGAGCCTCCAACAAAGGCTCTTTGGTTCTTGTCTTTCGGTGGTTTTGGACATTCTCCAATGAGATGATTCGGGTCGCCGCATCTAAAACATTTTCTATCACTTTTACCGTTCTTGTCATCACGGTTTCTTTGATACGTCTTTTTGTCGTTCTGAGGTTGTCTCACGAATCTACCTCTTCTCTTAAAGAACTTCTTGAAATCTCTTACCGCCATGGCGTACTCTTCGTCTTCACTACCGAAAGTCGAACACTCTTCATCACTAGATTCTTTCTTAGCCTTTAAAGCAAGAGATTTCCTTTCAACTTTTGCTTTGACTATTTCGGAATCTTTCTTGATGATCATCTCATGGACTTTGAGGTTTCCAATGAGCTCATCAAGAGATAGTGATGTCAAGTCTTTCGACTCTTCAATAGCCGTGACTTTTGCTCTCCATTTAGGATGTAGAGCCCTAAGAAACTTCCTTACGTAGTTCTTACTAGAATAACCTTCATCAAGAGCTTTAAGACTAGTAATAATAGTATTAAATCTAGCAAAAGCACTATCTATAGATTCGTCTTCGGAAATGACGAATTGTTCATATTGTTGAACCAAAAGGTCGATCTTATTATCTTTGACTTGGCTATTACCTTGATGGGTGATTAGCAAAGTTTTCCAAATTTCTTTTGCCGTATTGCACATGAAAATTCTTTCATATTCTTTTCTTGGCAAGGCATTGTAAATAACCATTTTTGCTTCATTATTTTTCGCAAGTTTCTTTTTGAGATCATCGGTTTGTTTTTCAAAAGGGATAACCTCATCTAATTTGGTTTCCGGATTTTGTACAATAGGTTGAAAATCACCATTGGTAATAACATGCCAAAGATCTAGATCTTTTGATTTAACATATGTCTCGAATCTATTTTTCCAATAAATAAAACTATCGCTTTCAAAGAGTGGTGGTCTTTGCATGGATTGCCCTTCTAGATATTTGTCGGAATCCATAGATCGATCCAAGCTTTAAAATACAATATATTTTAAAAATCTTGAGTGACCTTGCTCCTGATACCAATTGTAGGAAACTAGAAGGGGGGTTGAATAGTTTACACGTTTGTTTTGCGTTTTAAAAGTTTACTTTCAAAAATGTATAGATCCGAGTTATATGTTCAATCAAATCACAATATGAACAAGCAATAACTATCTAAACTAAACCACGATAACAACAATAATAATGTAAAGAGATAAGGAAAGAAACAACCAAACCAAGACACCAAGATTTATAGTGGTTCGGCAACGAAGCACCTCTTCGTTCCTACTCCACTCCACGGGTACTTCACTCGAGATTTCACTATGTCAACAAGCTCCTTTTAGGCGGAGAAAACCATTTACACGTCGCTTATTTCCTTTTCCGACACTAAGCTAGATGTCGAGTCCTAATCTTAGCTAGAACCAATCTATGACTTCCCTAAGTCTTTATACACTCACGAGATATATATACCCTTGTATTGACACACAATCCAAATCACACCAATACATAATTTACACTATTAGATCTACACACAATCTAATTTACACAACAACACTAAGTAAATGTAATGAATATATGTGATCTTGAGGAGGAAGAGAAAGATCACTTGACAACAAATCGTATGTAGAAGAATACGATTGTTCTTCTCTTGCACTTGATTCGAGGAAGAAGGGAGGAAGAAAGAATTAATCACTTGAAACAAGATCAAGGTATGTTAGTGATCAAGATATGTGTTTTAGAAAGAAAGAAAAAAGAGAGAAAAACATATATGAAAAAATTTGTGGCAAGAGGTTATGTTTTTCAGATGGGGTGGCTTATTATTTATAGGGACAAAAAATATAGCCGTTGCTGACGGCGGTCTCGGCGGTCCCTTATATATAAGGGGGCCGCCAGGTCTATAAGGGGGCCGTCGTAGACTACGCTCCCTTTTTTGTCCTTTTGTAGTGAATGTTGTATCTGATTTAAAACCTTCCATTTTGGGAGAAAAATTTGAATTTCAAATTTTATGTTTTTAATAAATCATTTCTTTTAATGAATAAATATTTTGTTTTTATTTTTATAAAAACACTTTTGTAAAAATGTAAGGTTTAGGGAAGAAAAATTATTTTCTTGATCACTAATCATGTTTAATGATTTGTTTATCCATACCTTAAGTGATTAATCTTAGAAATGGAATTTTACGATTAGTAATTTATAAACGTTTAATTTTATCGTAAACGTTTTCACATTTTGTCATTATCAAAACATCGAGAGGTCGAAAAATATAAATAACGTTTTTAGACATTATTTGTATTAACAATCTCCCCCTTTTTGATGATGACAAAACATAAACTCATTTAGTATAAAATTAGAAGTTTATAAATTATTAATGAGTTAAATTCTATTTCTCCCCCTTTTTGTCGAATCCAAAAAGGTTGATCGTCGATTTGTAGTAGAGGGAAAGAAATTGACGATTAAAGACTCCCCCTTGATGTATGCTCCCCCTTGTTCGGGGCACCAAGGGATCGATCTTACGACAAGTAGTTTGCTACAAAACAAGGTTAGAGACACAAGTGCAAACCAACATAGCAAGACAAATATCTCATCATTATAATCTACACATTTAGAAACTTATAAATAAAGTTCATTTAAATTCATAAAGAAATCATATATAGTCACAAGGACAACATATATGATGATACAAGCATGAGATAATCATAACTAAAACACAACATATTAAAGCATCTAAGAAACCATAGGTGAACATAAGTCTAAAAATACATTAATCCTAGAAGATTCATGTGTTATAGATAAGACTAGTAAATGATTCTTGACTTCATGAGAATGTCTTTTAAAGCAAAAGATTTTTAAGGTGAAGGTGGAAAATGGGTTGTCAAGGCGGTGGTTATAAGATACTCAAGATGAGCAAACATAATGTTCATTTCATCTCGAAGGTTCAAGTGGAGGTTACGATTATGGAAATAACAAATACAAGTGGAGCCATGATAGTCATGATGGTTGTAGAAAAGAGGATGACTCATGATAGGTGGTTAGGTTGTGGTGAAGATGGTGGTGATGGAGTGTCATGAATGTGATTAAGAGGAGTAATTGGAGACAAAAAGAGTGTGATATCTAAGGAAGGATGACTTTGAAGTGGTTGAGGGTTTAAAGGCCTAGGAGGGACATCCAAGATGTTTTCAATGAAAGGGTTCAATTGATGAGGAGAAGTTGGTTCATGTGAAGATGGTGGTGAAATTTGAAGTTTTGATTGAAAGGAAGAAGATGTGTTTTCTTGACTTGATGATGTTTGATTAGTGGATGTAGTTTTTGATGGTGCATTTGGAGGAGTTGGAGATGAAGAAGTTGGTGTAGGTGAAGGTGTTGTGGTGACATCTTCATCACTAGAGATGTTGACAAACAATTGTCTAGGAGGAATGATAGTTAATTTGATTTTCTTGGAGGGGTTTGAAGAAGAAGCATTTGTGGAATTCATGGTAGAATTTGGTTGAGGAAGATGAAGATGATAAAGAGGATAGGAGAAGTTCATGATTTAAGGTGGAAGAGAGGGATTGAAGAAGAAAGGCATGGGGTTTGAAAATTTAGATTCCAAAATATGTTTATCAAAAAGCAGAAATCAGCTAGGCCTAGATGGGATAGTGGTCAACTGCACAGAAAATCAGGAGGTCACAGTGAAGAAATCCGTGACCTACTGATGGCGGTCCCTTAAATACCCGGCGGTCCCAAATATATTGGGGGCCGCCCACTATTTAAGGGGCCATTTTCTGGAGACAGAAAATTTTCCAGTTTTTCCTGTAAAACTTTTCCTTATTTTTGTAGTCCAAATCATTTCCATCATGATCTATCCTAGAACATAACAATACAAGCATATAGGACTGAAGCGTACCTAATTCAATCAAGAATGCATATAGATATAATATATATATATATATATATTTATATATATATATATATATATATATATATATATATATATATATATATATATATATATATATATATGGGCAAATTGAAAAGTTCATTAGCATGCATAATATTTTAAACATAACCAAAATGTATCAAGGTGTATGCGAGCATAGGTTTAGGATGATAAAATCAAAAGATCATCCATGGCAAGCTAAGTTGTTCATACTAAGTACTAAGTTACTAATAATATATAAAGTTTAAACATCTAATCATAATAGATTAGTAAATAATATAGATAATAATGTCAAAAATCAATTTCCCTCAGTGCTCACTTCTTCATGTTCCTCCATAACCTTCTAAGACTCTTTCCGATTAACCTTACTCCACCACGATGCTCATCTCTTAATTACACTTGCCGGTTGAAGATTTCGGTTTGGCGGGTGTAAAAAGGTTCCATGTTTTGGTCGACATTAGATGGGTTTTGAAAAACATGAGGAACTTGATTGGTTAAGGAATTGACATAACGAATAGGGGAAGGAGTGCTTGCACGCGAGGTTCTTCGTCATTCCCATGCATCATCATGTTGAGATGAGATGAGAGATGTTGATCAAAGGCGGGAAATAAAAACGAAAAGTGGAATGACGACCTCTTCTCGTGCCATGATCCCTTCTTGGTTTTCGCTCTAGTTGAGCGGCAAGAGGATTCATGACACGATCGTACAAGACATAAGACTCATTTTGTAATTCGGGATTTTCACCAATGATGAAATCAAGCAAGTGGGTTAATAGCATACCATACGGTAGAATCAAACTAGCTTGCTTAGTAACCCACTCCATTCGTTTTGCCATGCGGGAACGTGGTCCCGATTACCCCCCAAACAGAAAACATTTTCCTGAGTTATTTCTTCCAAAGGTTTCAAAGTTGACACAATTTCACAAGTGAGAATTTGATAATCATGAACCTCAACTTCTTCTTGATGATGCATGCGAATGACTTGACCTTCTCGATCTTCTCGAATATACGAGATGATATCATCGGGAGAAGGGAGGTTGGTTTGATATGGGCCTTCCAAAGGGGCACCATATACCAACTCATCAAGTGACCATCTATCACTAAAGACACACGCACCCTCACAAGGTATTCTAAGAATTTGAGCAAAGTCTTCAAGACAAAGAGAGAAGTATTGATTTAGAATAACAAATTCAACAAACATTTGACCTTCTTAGGAATAACTCAATCGATACTGACTGTAAAACTCAAGAATAAAACGAGGACACACTTGATTATTGATTTCAAGGAGACACTTAATGGAACAAAGACCGAACATAGTTTAGATCCGTAAAGTTATCAAAAACCACCCGACCCTCATGAATGTAACATTCTTCAAGGTTTCTTAGTTTTTCTTTTATTAGAGAACGGAATTCATGTGAAATTTTAGGGATATAGTGTCTTGTATTTTTGTAATCTTCAGAAGATTTTCGAGGCATGATTTCCTAAAAGAAAATGAAATAACATTTTATAACTTTTTACTTGTAATATGTCATGAGCATTGTTTCTAGTGTGTGCCTAAATGTAACAAATGTGGAGTAACGATTAACTCGACCTAAACATAAAATCCTAAGAGTTAACCCAAATGCTCCTTAATTTGATTTTTCTCATCCAAACAAGTCGAAAAATACATATGAATTATGTATCTCGAAATTTGTTCATGAGATCATTATGCATGTGTTTGAAAACGTTTTTAGGTTGGATTAACAATGCATAACAACAATTTTATTATGTTCCTAACGTGAGTGATTTGAAAATAAAATTGGGGTTTTGGTTCAAAATCAATTTTTCTACAAGCTCACTAATATATGCAAATCCTATGTCTATGGGAAGCATATTAGTTATACATTGTATCCTAGTAGTCCTAATTGTATGAAATTGAAAGAAAAATCAAAAATCCCCAATTTTAATTTTTGGTGTTCATCATGAACCCTAGACTCAAATTGAAAGAAAATAGATGAAATGACTTACAATTGATGATCTTTAAGATGTTGTGAATGATTGTAAGTGTTGATTTTATCTTCAATTTGTGTTTTGATGGGTGATTTTGAGTTTTTGGGTTGTTTGAGTCGTGTTCGTTACTTGCAGCACGAAGGGGGTGTTTGTTTTTGTGGTTTGAATTTTTTTTGACTAAGTGTTCAATATCAAGTTCTGCTGATGGCGGTCCCATAACGCCTGGCGGTCCCAAATATATTGGGGGGCCGCCTATGGTATGGGGGCCGCCCTCAGTAAAGGATTTTGGACTCAGTTTTTGACGAAAATTTTACGAAGAGGAGTGACATTTTAATTTGCATTTCGCGAATTAAAGATGCTTAAAGTACTTCGGATGAAGTATTTAAGTTGTCACGACACGGAATGGAACACGGACTAGAATTGAGACAGAAGAAGGAGAAGCGGACTAATATGATTTATGGAATGTGTTCCATCATTCCTAAACCAAGACGTAGATAGTTAAACGATTCACGTTTAAGGGGTTTAGTAAGAATGTCAGCAATATTGTCGACGGACGGCACTTTTTCGATTGAGATATGTCCTTTCTGGACATTATCACGAAGAAAGTGGTGACGTATTTCGATGTGTTTGGTACGAGAATGTTGCACCGGGTTTTTGCTAAGGTCAATCGCGCCTTTGTTATCACACATGATGGGAACGTCGTCGAGTCGTACGTCGTAGTCGATGAGAGCTTGTTTCATCCATAGTGCTTGTTGACATGCCTTTCCGGCGCTTACGTATTCGGCTTCGGTAGTGGATATAGCAAGAGCGGTTTGTTTCTTCGAGAACCAAGATGTCAAACAACATCCCACGAATGTACAAATACCGCTAGTGCTCTTTCGATCCACATAATCTCCCGCATGATCAGAGTCGGCATATACTACAGTTTCTATGCCGGTCCCCTTAGGATACCATAATCCTAAGTGCGTAGTGCCTTTAATGTATCGGAAGATACGCTTAACCGCTTCAAGGTGAGAGGTTTTGGGAGCCTCTTAGAAGCGGGAACAAAGGAAGACACTAAACATAATATCGGGCCTACTTACCGTTAGGTATAATAAACTACCTATCATGCCTCGATACTTGGTACTATCTACCGACTCACACTCTTCATATTTTGTGAGTTTAGTATCGGAGGACATAGGGGGTTTTCATTGGTTTAGAATCCTCTAGACCAAATTTCTTGAGCATTTCTTTCATATACTTAGATTGATTAAAGAAGATACATCTTCCATTTGTTTTATTTGTAATCCACGAAAGAAGTTAAGTTCACCCATCATGCTCATCTCGAACTCGTCATGCATGATTTTGGCAAATTCATCACACATGTCTTGACAAGTCGAACCGAATATAATGTCATCGACATATATTTGAACAATGATGAGATTTGAACTTTTCTTCTTAGTAAAAAGAGTGTTATCTACCATTCCCATTTTATATTCATGTTTAATAAAGAAAGCTTTTAATCTATCATACCAAGCTTTGGGTGCTTGTTTAAGACCATATAAAGCTTTCTTTAATTTATAAACATGATTCGGTTTTTCGAAATCAATGAATCCCGGAGGTTGTGCCACGTATACCTTCTCATTCATAAAACCGTTCAGGAATGCACTTTTTACATCCATTTGGAATAGTTTAAAATCTAAGGCACAAACATAAACTAATAATATCTTAATAGACTCAAGTCTAGCAACTGGAGCATAAGTTTCATCATAATCGATGCTCTCTTGTTGATTATAGCCTTGACCAACTAACCTAGCCTTATTTCGAGAAACAACACCGTTCTCGTTTAACTTATTTCTAAATACTCACTTAGTTCCTATGATTGTCATATTCCTAGGTTATGGAACTAACTCTTAAATGTCGTTAGCAACGAATTGATTTAATTCTTCTTACATGGCGACTATCCAACTTTCATCTCCTAACGCTTCATTCACATTCTTAGGTTCTATAATTGATATAAAACAAAAGAAGTTACTTTAGGTTTGGGCTTGTGACCTTAGGGTTCTTTGGTTAAGGTTTCCTATAACATTTTCTAAAGGATGGTTCCTAGATTCCTTAATATTGACTATTTCGTCAATTTCTAAAGTTTCATCCTCAACAACATTTTCTAGGTTTTTCTTTTCGGTTTCCCTAATGGCTTATTCATCTAAGTCATCATCCACCAAGGGTGATCTCTTAGAAGGTGGAGGAGTTTCATCGAATGTCACGTTAAGTGATTCTTCGATTTTCTTAGTGTGTTTATTAAGGATGATGTAGGCTTTACTATTTTGAGAGTAACCTAAAAAGACACCTTCGTATGACTTTGGGTCAAACTTGGTAAGGTAGTCTTTGGTGTTCAAAATGAAGCACTTGCTTCCAAACACTCTAAAATAGTCAAGAGTAGGCTTCCTACCTCTCAAGAGTTCATAAGGTGTTTTTCCTAGAATGTCTCTAATAAGAATTTGGTTGAGAATATAAGTTGAAATATCTATGACGTTACACCAAAAATTTTGTGGTAACGATTGCTCATTCAAAATAGTCCTACTTATTTCTTAAAGTGTCCTATTTTTCCTTTCGACCACGCCATTTGATTGAGGAGTGCGTGGAGCCGAGAAGTTATGTGTAATACCATTGGCATTACAAAACTCTCCAAATTGCACCTCATTATCAAATTCTCTACCGTGGTCGGTTCTTATTGACACTATTGAACAACCTAATTGGTTTTGGATTTTCCTACTAAATATTTTGAATTTATCAAAAGCTTCAGTTTTATTCTTAAGGAATCTAGTCTAAGTATACCTAGAGTAGTCATCTACTATGACTAGGCTATAACAGTTTCCTCCGTAACTCCGTACGACTGATGGACCGAAGAGATCCATATGGAGAAGTTCTAAGCATCTAGTCATTGAGACTATATTCTTAGCTTTGTGACTAGCGTGAGATTTTTTTCCCATTTTGCAAGCATCACAAAAATGTTGATCAAACTTAAGCTTAGGTAGGTTTCTAACTAATTCCTTGGAAGCCAACAATTGAATGAGACACATGTTTACGTGACCTAATCTCCTATGCCACAATGTGGAATTTTCATCAATCGTTGCTAGTCAAATTTGATCCTTTGGCTAATTTCCTAATTTCATCACATATAAGCCTTTCTTCTTAATACCTCTACCTATGACTTTATCGTCCTTAGTGATTTCACTATCATATTCAGAGAAAGTTACTCTACACTTATTGTCACATATTTGTCCTATACTTAGCAAGTTAAATCCTAAGTTATCAACATGTTCTACATTATCTATTTTGATAGAGTCATTAGAAATCGTACCTTTGCCAATGATGTTATCGCGAAGATTACTACAAAAATGACGTTACCTCCATTGTATGCCTTGTACGTAGAGAAGAGCTTTCGGTTACCCGTCATATGTTTAGAGCATCCGCTATCCTTGATCCATTCGTCGGGTTCCAAGTCGACTCCAAGGCATATCTCACTTGATGCATGAGCTACAAGACACGTTTCATCTTTGACCTTTTCATCATCTTCTTCACCGCTATCGCTCCAAGAGCCTCCGACAAAAGCTCTTTGGTTCTTATCTTTTGGTGGTTTTAGACATTCTCCAGTAAGATGATTCGGGTCACCGCATCTAAAGCATTTTCTATCACTTTTACCGTTCTTGTCATCACGGCTTCTTTGGAACGTCTTTTTGTCGTTCCGAGGTTGTCTCACGAATCTACCTCTTCTTTTAAAGAACTTCTTGAAGTCTCTTACCGCCATGGCGTACTCTTCGTCTTCGCTACCGAAAGTCGAACACTCTTCATCACTAGATTCTTTCTTAGCCTTTAAAGTAATAGATTTCCTTTCAACTTTTTCTTTGACTATTTCAGAATCTTTCTTGATGATCATTTCATGAACTTTGAGGTTCCCGATAAGTTCATCAAGAGATAGTGACGTTAAGTCTTTCGACTCTTCAATCACCGTGACCTTTGCTCTCCATTTAGGATGTAGAGCCCTAAGAAACTTCCTTACGTAGTTCTTACTAGAATAACCTTCATCAAGAGCTTTAAGACTAGTAATAATAGTATTAAATCTAGCAAAAGCACTATCTATAGATTCGTCTTCAGAAATGACGAATTGTTCATATTGTTGAACCAAAAGGTCGATCTTATTATCTTTGACTTGGCTATTACCTTGATGGGTGATTAACAAAGTTTTCCAAATTTCTTTTGCCGTGTTACACATGAAAATTATTTCATATTCTTTTCTTGGCAAAGCATTGTAAATAACCATTTTGGCTTCATTATTTTTTGCATGTCTCTTTTTGAGATCAGCGATTTATTTTTCAAAAGGGATAACCTCATCTAATTTGGTTTCCGGATTTTGTACAATAGGTTGAAAATCACCATTGGTAATAACATGCCAAAGATCTAGATCTTTTGATTTAACATATGTCTCGAATCTATTTTTCCAATAAATAAAATTATCGCTTTCAAAGAGTGGTGGTCTTTGCATAGATTGCCCTCCTAGATATTTGTCAGAATCTATATATCGATCCAAGCTTTAAAATACAATCTATTTTAAAAATCTTGAGTGACCTTGCTCCTGATACCAATTGTGGAAACTAGAAGGGGAGGTTGAATAGTTTACACGTTTGTTTTATATTTTAAAATTTTACTTTCAAAAATATTTAGATCCAAGTTATATGTTTAATCAATTCACAATATAAACAAGCAATAACTATCTAAACTAAAACTAGATAACAACAATAATAATATAAAGAGATAAGGAAAGAAACAACCAAACCAAGACACCAATATTTTATAGTGGTTCGGCTACGAAGCACCTCTTCGCCCTACTTCACTCCCCAAGTATCCGACTCGAGATTTTACTATGTCAACAAGCTCCTTTTAGGCGGAAAAAAACGTTTACACGTTGCTTACATTATTTTTCGACACTAAGCTAAATGTCGAGTCCTAATCTAGCTAGAACCAATCTACCACTTCATAAGATATACACACTCACAAGATCTACACTATCGGATCTACACAATATTCGAATCACATAAATACACAAGATAAATACAATAGAGGTTTGATACTTAGAAGAAAAGAGGAAATATCACTAATTAACACTTTGTTTCTTGACGAATACGAGTGTTCTTCTCTTGCACTTGAATGAGAGGGAAAAGATGAGAAGAAGAGATTAGATCACTTGAAACAAGATCCAAGTATGTTAGTGATCAAGAATTTTAGTGAGAGAAAGAAGTTTTAGAGAGAGAAAGAAGAGACTGAAAAATCTCGTGCAAAGAGGAATGATTTTCAGCAAGGGGTGGACCAGTATTTATAGACAGAAGAAATTAACGGTCACTGGTGGCGGTCTCGGCGGTCCCATATATATATGGGGGCCGCCACCTAGACTTCGCTCTCTTTTTTGTCTTTTTGTGGGGAAGGTTGTATCTGGTGTAGTTGCTTCCGTTTTGGGAGGAAAATTGAATTTCAAATTTTAAGCTTTTAATAAAACTTTTCTTTTAATTAGAAAATATTTTGTATAATTAATTTTGTGAAAATCTTTTGTAAAAATGTAATGGATGAGAAAAAATTATTTTCTTGATCACTAATTATGCTTAATGATTTGTTTGTTCATACCTTAAGTGATCACTAATCTTAGAAATGGAAATTTACGATTAATAATTTGTAAACGTTTAAGAAAAATTAGGGTTTGATTAAAGCTTTAATTTGATTAATAACCATTGCAAGGAAGATGATAAGAGAAGTAAGCGGATTGATGTTTCAGAAGTAGGTTTAGCCATTAAATACAACACATGTCTTTTCAGGAGACATCTCGTATGTATCAAGGGATTCGGTGCTAATGATGATTTTGATAATATGGGTTCCTTATACTGGCACACTCGCTACTCTCCTGGGACGCTTTCGGGATTGTGGTGAGATTACAAAGCTTTCTATCTGGTCCGAAAGATGTAAGCTTTATTTGTAATTTACGAGTTACATAGTATTACATAGTATTCTACTATTCTTTACGCTTTTGTGGCTTACATCTTGATGCTTTAATTTTCATGGTTTCCTTTGTTAGTTTTAATTTGCTAAAGCGTGTGAATTGCGTGATTAGATTGGATGTAAAGGTGTCTAGGAGTTGAATAAGTATATTTGTCGAAATACCACTTTTGTGAATATTGTCTAAATTTTTAAAAAGGGTCACAAAAGTCAATTGTTTCACCCGACACACACAAGTATATAATTCACATTTCAGAATAGTAACTTAACATACGCTATAGTATCCTTCACATTTTAAAGAATTCCCATCGGGGATTTTCAATTTGTTTAGGTTTGCTTTTTTTCAGTTGCTTAATCTTTTAAAATAAGCATATTTAAAATAAGCAAATGTCTGAGTGATTAAAAATTATAAATTAGTAGGACAGTTTTGACTTATTATATACGCTCATAAGCGGTTTGAAATCAGCAATCTTAGTTCTCAAACATCCTTTAAACAAGGAAGTGGGAGATATGTAAGTGTGCTTAATCTTGGATCTTGAGAACCACTCACAATATATGGAAAATGTACTCTCACGATTTATTTTCTTTCGTTCGAAATTAATTTATTTTTTAAACTCATATGTTGAACATTTATTGAATCATATGTGTCAATGAGTTGTACGATATGCGTTTATAAATTCATGAATATGTTCATTAAAATTTATGAACATGCTCTGTATCCGCTAGCCACCAATTTGGAATTCATGATTATACACTTATAGAATTGTATGGGTAGTGAGTTGCACGATAGGCGTTTATAAATTCGTTGATATGTTTATTATGAATTTATGAATATGTTTTTTTTTAACGGCAAATTATATTAAGAAACTAGCAAAGCGCTAGGAAAAATACAAAGATAAGAATCTAGGACATTTCATCCAAGAGATCCAATCAAAAAAATTTTTACACCTATTGGAGCACCAAGTAAAAGAGAGTAAAACAATCTCATCAAAAAGCATATCCATACGCGGTTGAGATGAGCCAAACAATGTCTGATTACGATACTTCCATATCACCCACCACATAACGTAAAAGACCCCTTCCAATATATCCTTAAAACCTTTAAGGAGACGAAGAGTGTGAAACCATTCAAGCCAATCATCGTATGAGAATAAATCCGGGCAATCAAACTCCCACCATCGAGCCAGTTTGGTAGTAATGTTCCGGGCCATAGAACAAGAGAAAAAAAGATGTGAGCATGACTCCCCTGCACAGCTGCAAATAGGGCAAGTGATAGAGGGAATTTCAATACCCCGAAGAGACAAATTAAGCCTAGTTGGGAGCTTATCCAAACTCACTTTCCAAGCCATGATGTTAATCTTAATTGGGACTTCCGAAACCCATCTAGTGGGAGCACCAACCGCGAGAAGAAGATGATCATCTATGAAAAGTCGAGTAGATTTAATCGAGAATTCACCCGAGGAATCGAGGGACCAAATCCATCTATCATTAGAGACCGAGAGAATGACAGAGTTAACATCTTCGATGAGTTTGGAGAATTGCTCTTCTTCTAAACTTCCACGAGGGAGTCTTCTAAAAGAACAGGAAATAGAGCTAGCGTTGATTTTTTCTGCCACCGTAGAGTTTTTATTGCAATCTAAAGCAAACATACGCGGGTATAATTGCTTAAGGGGGATATCAGTAAGCCAAGAATCAACCCAAAATAAAGTATTCAACCCATTTCCCACTTTCCTTTTCATATGAGACAACAAGTTAATACCTTTGCTAGACAAATTTCCGCATTCACGAACAATAGTAGTCCAGGTAGAAGAGCGAGCGAACTTACCAGTGTTGTCTAAAGCTCCACCATCGCCAAACATAGCTTTAATGACCCTATACCATAAAGAGGAATCCTTTGACCTGAACCTCCATATCCATTTGAATAAAAGAGCACGATTTTGAGCGAAGAAACTCGAAATACCAAGCCCTCCTTTTTTCCTTGAAACCATTATTTTTTCCCAACCAATCATAGACATTTTATTCTCATTAATATCAGCACCATTAAAGAATCTCCTGCGAATGGACTCCATCTTACGTAAAACACCAACAGGAGTTTTATAGATTGACATCAGGTATATAGGAAGCGAGCTAAGGACAGCTTTATTCAAAGTAAAACGACCACCTATAGAAAGCATTTTAATTTTCCACTTAGATAAACGGGATGAAAGTTTTGCAATAACCTCGTCCCAAAAGTTACTTCTAGAGCTGGA
>BQNB010015089.1:0-14332 GCA_026074375.1 Tanacetum coccineum | reverse complement strand
CCTTTTGTGGAATTTGACCTTTTGCCTTGGTCAAGGGCATTCGGTCAGGATCTGTATTAGGGTTGCTATATAAGTGTATACTATACCACGAATCAGGTCCCAAACAGTTTTCAAAGTAACACAAGTGTTTGAACATAACATAAGGTTTTAGATAAAGTTTTCATCGAATGTATAAAGTGTAGAGTCTCCAAAGTACATATCCGTGCGGCTTCCCTCCGAACAAAATACCTGAAAACCTAAGATAAAACATGCTAAAAAGTCAACAAAATTGTTGAGTGAATTCATAGGTTTTAATCATAAAACAATGATTAAGTAAATCAAGTAATGATATTGAAATCAAACAGTTTAGTGGATTACAAGATTTAAGTAATAGCAGACTAATAAAACACATTCATTAGTCCAAAAGAATTTTTATTGCATCTAAGCTCATGGCACTCAAAACTGTCAGTATATATCAATAATGATATATAGGATAATAATGGCCCCGTGTAGGTAATTGTCATATACCTAGAGTTACAAATATAGTGTGTTTGGTTACCTATCTGGCTAACGCAAATGGGATTCGTCAATCCCGATAGGCCTATCAATAATATTCGCGTTCACACACAAGTGATTAATGATCCATGATGTGGGGGGACTTATGGCATGAAGGGACTTAGACACAAGCAATAATATATTTAGGAAGGCATACGGCTTTGCAATTAATTATCCGCAAGTAGATGTTTTAGCATGTATCTCACCCCAAAGAGTTTATAAAATAATTAAATAAAGTAGAATTTATAAATATTACACGAATAAATATAAATTAGTTTTTATAAAGTTTTAGTACCATATGTTTATTTATGTACTTAGATTTCCTACTCATTATCTATAATTTTAGTGTAAAATGTTTACTTATTTATTCAAAGTCCTTACCGTCAGAACTTGTGTGGTCACTTTCGAGCTTAAGGTTCTTTAGTTATTTCTCGAGTCATTTCAAGTGTCACAAATGCTCGATTGTCTAATAATAAATTAAAGATTTTATAATCAATTAACAAGTCCTTTGTAATAATATTATCAAACCAATCGAACCTACTCATTTTACACTAATATCATTTAAATAATCTATTAAATGCTCACTAATATAAGCCTAACAAACTAAATGAGTCATTAGCGTTACATAGTAAACCTTAAAGGTCGATTGTGTCATATAACAAAACTATAAGGGGCTTTTATGAAAATGTAATCAAAATCATATTTCCTCTAAGAGCATGGGGTGTGGTGGCTTAAGCCACAAAACAAAACGGGCCTCACAGGCTGCCACATCAGCTTTTCATTCCCACTCAAAAATACCATTTCACCCATAACACACTCATACCTCTTCATTTGGGCCCCACCACTCACACACAAACACATTTAAAAAATATTTTTTTTACTTTAGCTCGCCACCGGGGTGACGAGATAACAAAAAAATATGAAGTGGCGAATGGTAGTGGTATGGTGGCGAGCCAGTGGCGAAGGCCACATCAGACTGGCGAGTGTGCTTCGCCACCACACCTCACTCTCTAAGGTGCATATCTAACATGGTAAAGATTGTTAACTATTTCATAGGGGACAATAATTTTGGGACAACCCAAAATGGAAAGAGAGACTATTAATTTGGGACGAAGAGAATATTTATTATTTGAGTGGTAGGGTTTCTTGTTGATAAATGAATAGTGAAGAAGAAAGGGGTAAAGGCTTTGGGGGTAAAGATATTGACTTATTTGGGTGAAAATCTCATGTGGAATTGACATTTGTTTATTTAATTAAAAAGAAATGAACCGTTGTCAGCGTGAAAGAAAACTGCCACGTGTCGGTAAAAAATTATGATATAGGTGATATCGAAACAATATTTGAAAGTTCGTTGGTCTAATTGGAAAAAAAATTAGTTCGTTGGTCAAGTCAGAATAATTTTGAAAGTTTGTAGATATTTTATGGCTTTTACTGCAAAAGAAACGAGTGTGAAGTGAAAAACATGTAAAGTAGAAGCACACAACTTTGACATTGACTATTCTTTTATCTTTTTCCACGTCAACTTTCCATATGTTTTCTTCAACGAACAACCATCTTTCTATTCTTTTCTATTTTGCCTATTATGTAATAGAATATGCTAAATATAAGTCATCTTCTTCATTTAAAAATAAGGATAGCCATTTTTGTTCCGTAGTCTCCGAGATCAACGTGCGAATGTCACCTGATCTAAACCCCCTATATACTAGGTAAAATTAGTTACCTTAGCACTATACAAAATAGGACGACACCGTCAAAACCAACTTCGTCTTCAATCCGTAAACTCTCACCGGTAAAACGTGTATGTCGTCGGGAAAACTCCTAGAAACCAATATGTTATGTTTGTGTACGTTAATAACATGAAGGACATCCCTTAACCACATAGACCGAACGTTACATAGCCAAAAGGATGGATTTTGTAGTGAGTATTACCTCATTGGAAATTTTGTACAGAACACGTCAACGGTGATAACAAAACTAGTTGTCACAACTCAGTGGCGGATCCAGGAATTCGAAGTAGGGTATGCACAATTTTAAGTAACTTTAGTTTTTCCAGATACTTTTTCGGGCGGGTTTTCCCGGTTCGGGTTTTTTAGAATTTGGGTTGGGCGTATTTTTTCGATTACCGGGTACATTAGAAACATTTTTTAGATTAGGATATACATAGTGGTGGAAGGCAAACGAGCAACAAGCTGCGCCGCTAGCCTTTTTTGAAAACATTTTTTAAAAATAGGATTTTCGGGTCTGAGATATTAAAGTTGATTTACGTTGTCAAGTTTGAGTTATTCAAAATTGAGTTGGTTAGATTAGAGTATTGTAACTAAAAATGGTATAATATTATTAGCAACTACAAATATAAATAAAATGAATTAAACCTATCTGATCAAGTGCTACAAGTCTAAAAAAACATTTATAACTAATCATAGTACAAAAAGCTTAAATACTTTGAAACATGTAATACTAGTATATATATGTAAGAAAAAAAAAGTCTGACAATATAACTAATGTTTTAAGTTGTAGTATTATTTTTTAACAAGTTGGGCCTTCCAAATAGGAAATGGGTTGAGTCGGTAGACTCAAACTTCACAAGTCAAAGTCTTATTAACATAACTGGGCTAGTCAAAAAAATATAAAATCACCTTTTTAACCTACATAACGTCTCATGGCCTCCATCTTCTTCCTTAAAACTACTAATTCATTACTAAAACTTATCAACAATGTTTTTCTTTTATTATAAAGAAAGGTAAGTTAGATTAGGGTATGCACACAAAATTTTCGGGTGTTTGAAAGGGTATGCACTCACAAGTATTTAGTGTATTTTGTTGTTACTTTGAAGAAAAAACAAATTTTTTAACACTAACACGTCGAATCGCAGGGTATGCACGTGCATACCCGTGCTACACTACAAGTCCGCCCCTCGTCACAACAACTCGCATGACAAAAGAATCATCGGAAAACAAAGCGTGCGACGTGACCTTAAATTTTCAACGTGTACCATGCATCATGCATGCTCACGAACACAAATAACTCGAACATGAACTTGGAAACTTGCACAATAGTCGTCGGAAAAATGAACTATGCCGAAGAAAACAATAGAAATGAAGCTAGTCGCAACCTGTCCGACAATCAACTGAAAGAAAACAAAACTTAATGTTGGTGAGTCATGGTAGGGAAGTCGTGTAAGAAAATGGAGTGCATGTCTTTTAACCATATTCAAATGAGAATATCAGTTGGGTGAGTGTTGTTACTGTCGTTTAAGTAAAGAAAAGTTAATGATAATGGACTTGTCCTTAGCTAAATTAGATATACAAAGTCTTGGTAGTAGCTTAAGTGTCGACATAAAACACTAGTAGCCTAGCGTAGTCATTCACAAGGAAATGACTCATCTTATCTTTTCTTTATATTTAAACATATATGTACACATTTGGTTTTATTTTAGAGAAAAGAAGCATGAGTTGTAAATTATTTAAGTATTCTATTTATCTATATATAACATGTAAAGTGGAAAACAAGATGATTAAGCATGAGTGTGGTTATTTTCATTGCAATTATTGCGAAGATTATAGGTTTATTTTGTATAAAATTTTGAATAAGCTGGTACTTTTGGAACCAACAGGTAAGAACGTAAAATATTTTAAAAGTTAAGTCAGAACCACGAAAAATAAACGTACACAATAAAAATTAGAATTACCATATATGGGATACTTTTCTGAATATAATAAAAATAAGTAGAGTACGTAGACTAATATTTAGTCTAAAGTCGGGTTCACTTTTAATAAATGTTTTCTTGCGAACGCGAGATAACCTATTTGGTTAACCGAAAAATAAATTTTACTCAAAAAGTAAAATAAATAATGAAAGTATAAGTTTAAATAATGTCCTAAAATTTACGGAGTGCTACATTCTCCAAATTTTAAAATGAATAATAAAAGTACAAGGTTAAATAATGACCCAAAAATTCTGAAATGCTACAGTCTACCCCGGTTAAAGGAGCTTTGTCCCCAAAGCTTAAGCTGTGTTATTCGAAGAAGATGCAGGGTTAGCGAAAAGATGTGGTTACTTCTTCTGAAATTGGTCTTCGTGTTCCTATGTGAATTCAAGACCTACCAACATACTTTAACAATAGAAATACGACTCTACTTTAAACGTTTGACCTCACGGTCCATAATTTCAATCCGTTTTTTCGATGTAGTGAAGCTTGTCGTTGATTTGAATATCATCTAACGGGATAGCAAGTGTCTCGTCAGATAAACATTTCTTTCAATGCAGGGGCTAAAGTGTCTTTCTTCAGATTATGTGTCAAAACATGTTCGCAGAGTTTTATAAAATGATTAAACAAGGTATCAACAATATTGAATAAATAATAGACAACACACATCAAATGTATGTAATGTGCATGTTGGTACAGATTAGTTGTTATGAAGATCCTTGATGAAAAGATTGAATATCTGAAAAGATTGAATATATGTACTGATGAGAGCACAAGTAAAAACGAAAAATTCATAAATCCTACCGATGATTAGAGAAGGATATATCAAGTGACAAATCAAAAAATGAATTCGTGCCGATAATTAGTATGAATGGGGGAACCAATTAAATTATAAATTTTTAAAAGAAGCGAATGCCAATGCAAAGGGGTTATGTGATAACCGGTAATATTTACAGGGTTAAGTATTATAAAATATTATAGTTTTGTATTTTGAAATCTTTCGATCTTGTCAGTTTTCCCGATGAAATGTGAAAAGTTGACTTCTATTGGCTATTTTGCGTAAAAGCGGTTTCGGTTTAACCGGGTGGTGAAGTTCTGAGTTCGTAAATGAATCATTTATGATTCGTCTTTATGTTTTAGAGTGGTTTTGAGGTTTTCGGTGCATTCCGGGAAGTTTTCCCGCGTTTAGCGAAAAATCTTCACGCAGCGCGTACCGGCACGACAGTTTATTTAAGTGTGGAGAATTATTTAAGTTGGGATGTGTTAACGGGTTTATGTATTTAATAAATTCGTAATAATTAAATAACGTTAATTTAAATCGTAAATCGTGAGTGTGAGATTTGAAAGTTATCAGAAAAACGGTTGTTTTCGTGAAATTCGGTAAAAGACGGTAACGATCGTAAAAAAAAGGTGAAATTTTGGGTGAATATAAGTTGTCAAGCCATATTTTGTGATTTAAAGTGTTTATAAGTGGATGAGCAAGGTTCAGTTGAGTTTTGTCAAAAATTTATGTTTTCAGTCCGGAGTCGGCCGATAACGGCTCAAAAATGGATCTTTGTAGCAATTTAATGTGATACGTGTCGTATGAATAACCTAGGTTTGTGGAAAAACGATTTTAAACACGATGAGAATAAAAAATAAGTTTGGTTGACGTTTTAAATATACGAAAGTTGAGTTTTTAAGTGATCCCGACACAAAAAGGAAGACCCGAGGCCTCTTAGAATGCTTGGACGCCTAAAAGAGATAAGAAGAGACAAGAAGGCTAAAATCTTGCTAGTATGTTCCCTTGGTACACGTTTTTTCCTCCACCTTAACAAAATTTTCATCATTCTCTCATTTTCAAAACAACAAATTTTTTTTATCTCTCCTTCTCTCTCTACATTCAGACGAGCCACAAGGAAGACAAGAAACAAAGATTTTGCAGATTTTCTCAAGAACACGGGTTAAGAATATATTATTGGGTTGATAGCTAGTAGTTTCGTGTTGAAGAAACAAGGTTTTGGGTTTTATTCGCGTGTCACAACCGAACCAAACTCGTCAAACAAGTAAGTTCTTCAAAAACTTTGATTTAAAGTTGTACTTTTGTGATTATGGTGATGTCTAGACGCTAGTTGTACAAGTTGATCGCCAAAAAGGTCAAAACTTGAAAACAAAAATGTAAAAAGGTGTGTTTGTGCGTCGACTTATAAAAAGAAAGAAAGAAGAGATTTTAAGTTTAAATAAAATGGTTGTTGTGGTAATTTTTCATTTTATAAAAATGCTTATAAGGGCTTATTTGGAGGTTTTGCTTATTTAATAAGCTAAGGAATAAATTATTTAGGCTTATGAGATATTCGGTGTGGATGGTTTCTGTGTGGGCTCGGCCTAACCGACCCATTTGGTTTTGTTCGGCCTAATAAAGGTGCGTTTGGTTTTGTTTGTCCGACACCAAAGAGGGCTCGGCCCACTTGGGTTTGTTATTTGGACTTGGTTTTTGGTTTCGAGCTTATTGCTTATTGATTTTGGCTTATATTATGCTTATGGCATATTTAGTTTGACTTATTTATTAAGCTTATAGCTTATTTGTTATTTCGGCTTCTATGTTAAGCATATAGCTTATTTAGGTTTTCGGCTTATATTATAAGCTTATGGCTTATTTAGTTTTCGGTTTGGCGTATTTATAAGCTTATAACTTATGTTTTAATCCGGCTTAATGGGCTAAAGGCCCATTGAGTTTCGATTTGCATTTTTGATTTATGGAAAGAAGTATGGACTAGTCATTGCTATCGGGCTAAGTATTTAAGACCATAATGGGCCATAAGACCCAATAACAAGTAAATAAATTTGTGGACTTTATAAATGGACTAAAGGAATTGTGTTGGACTAAGAGAGATTTTTGTTGGACTTGTCGGATGTAAAGGAGGTTATTTTGCTACGTTTTGATAAAATATGTTAGAAATATTGATGTTGTCGGAAAATGTCGGTTTTGTGAAAACAGTTTGTTGTGGATATACGAGTAAGAACTTGGAAAAATAATGTCGTAAGAAGCTGTACGGGTCTTTGATTCCCGTCGTTGTGAAAGAAATTTATAATTTGAGAGAGCGTGTGTTTAATAGATAAATTTTAGAAGTATTATTAACAAATAAAGTCATTTTACTTGAGAATTTAATGCAAAGAAAATATATTTTCTCGGAATCTTTTTCTTAAACATTTAATATTTATAGTCGTGGTGTCGATTTTAATTGAAGAAATGAAGGGTGAATCTTAAGGAAGATTAAGTGTCATGATAAAAGCTATTGGACATGGACATATTAAAGTAACGAGATGTTGTAGTTACCCCGTTAGCCTGATAATAAGACAAAAATAATAATAAAATATTATTATTTTTATTTAAATTATTATATATATATGTATGATATATATATGTATTGTATTAGTGTTGATTATATATATATGTATATTATATATATAGTATTATATATAGTATGTATTCTATACTATATATATTGTCATATTTATTAATATATGTGTGGTGTGTGTTGGCGTGTGTGTGTGTGTGTGTGTGTGTGAATTTATTGATTCCATGGAGTTACGGAAATTATGGATTATTTTATCTTCGAGCGCTTTTGAGTTTTGACTGTCATTTCTTTTCGTTCGGGTTCTACACGCTGCCGGAGTTATTTTTGTGCGATTGTATCGCATTTGAACGATGTGTTGTGAAAAGGTGTTTGTGCTCGCTGTTATTGTAGTGATGTTACGCCACTATTGCCCAGTGTTTTGAGTTTTTTTTCGCGTTAATTACTAACACAACCATTAATATAGTATAAAGTAAGGTTGATAACGATCGATCAAAGGTTTCGGTAATAAAATTGAGTGGTTTTTGTAACGAAATAAAGGTTTGAGGATAACGGCTGTTCCATTAGAACGATTTAATGAGGATATTTGCCTTGAGTTAAGGGTTAATGCTTGTAAATAGATAAATTTTTGTACGAAGTAGTTGAGTAAAATGGAGTATTCTATTTTAGGTCATTGACTGCGCGACGTTGTGCGCTTGCGTAGAGATTGTTTGTGTGTTTGCCTATTTGAGATTGTGCGGCTTGCTTTTGATTGTTGATTGGAGGTGAGTTCTCGTAGCCCCTACTTTTTACTGTTTTTTACGTTGGGGGAAAATGTATACTCATATGTGTTTTGAAATGTTTTGAGGTATCCTTACTAACAAAGTACGATGAAGGGATGCTAAGCTTAGACTTAGGAAATCCGAACAAACAACCGAGCAAACGAGCAACCTCTATAATAGCAATACTAGGTATCCGCAAATACTAGATAGAAGGGAAACTTACTATCTATACAACTCAACTTAACATATCCTCCAATTAGGGTAAGAGAATAATTCTCTACCCATACCACCATCCTTATCATGAATACACATATCAATAAAAAAACATTTACACTACCATCTTACAACCAAACACAAATAAATGCAATCATGGTCACAAGTCTACGTGTGTGATGCCTTTATAATTATGTTGGCCACCATAATTATAAGTGCCTCCTTTCACACGTGTACTTACTTCCAAGATTACCCATATCAATCATAATTCACATATAAGCACATATACCACATTGCACATCTTAAACCACTCCAACTTAACACATAAAAGATGCTCCATCAAATAACTACTTACTTATATCAAATTGAAATCGAAACGACATAAAGGAACGAAAGTCTCGCAACGACTTCCAAAATACGAAATATCCGAAAGAAATAATCAATAACAACATGACGAGGTAAAGGACGGGATAAACTTATGCTGGGCCTCGCTTGGGTTTGACTTTGCCTCCGCAAGAATCACCCGACTCCGCGGGTCCAGCCCTATTACGCACATCCGACAAACGATCAACTATCCTATCTCCTTCGGTTCCACAAGAGGCTCCTTATAACGCTTAAGTCCAGTTGGGAAAACGGTTCCCCAACGAGACTTCTTACGGGTGGGGGAAAACATAACTAAAATACTAAGAAAGTAATACATATCATATCAGATAGTGGTAGGCAAAATAACTAAAATGACAACTTAGCAAAATATAAAATATATAAGCTATACAAAAAATAAAGGGGAAGCATAGCAGTTATAGCATTAAACACTTAAGCCCTAAATGCATCTACATTAAGGACCCCTAGGTTATAGTCTCACCTACTTCTCTATAACCAAAGGCTCTGATACCAATCTGTCACACCCTGTCAAGGCGGAAACACAAGGCGTAACATCATGGATATCATCATAACACAATGGTGTCAACAATAGAGAATCACTAAATGCATAACTAAATATAAAAGACACAATGCGTCATGACAATACCGAAAAACAAAAGAAACCGCACGACGTCTTGTATTAATGACAAAGGGTCTCGTCAATACAAAGACATAAATGACTTACGAACCTAATAAAATCAAATAGCATTCAAAAGAATCCATGCAACAAACACAAACAATACTCAGGAGCGAACTCCAAATGCGTTCCTACGGTCTTTCTAGCCACTTCTTTTAGCCTTAACATCCTCATGATGCTCACCTAAAAATGATGCTTTAAAAAGTCAACACAATGTTGGTGAGGTCATAGATTTAAGACATGCAATACTCGCTTGAAATCACTGTGATAAATGAACATAGCATAGCGAACATACACGAACTATCATACAAAGCTAAACATGCAATCACATCAACCCACATTGAGACGCTCACGCTCATACATCACAAACATATCCCTATCCACAGCAGGAGTACGATCACGCTCACTTTAACAATCCAAACAATGGTGATCACGTCACTATTAACAATCCACAAACCAATGAGATGATCACGCTCACTTTAACATCCACAACAATGAGACGATCAGTTCACTTCTAATAATCATCAATGCCTTAAGACGGTCACGCTCAAGACATCAATCCATTTCATATTAGCAAGTAGCACATAACATACAATAGTCTGTATAGCCCAGCCTCAATTTTTAAATCACGTAATCACAGTAACTAAAACATTTAAACTCATAGCATCATTTTCACCCTAAGAAAACATAAGAAAAGGGGTAGGAAACTCACCTGATGCTAAAGCAATCCTAAATCCTCGCACAAAGCTAAACACTTAAATATCAGTGTTACACGACTACTAAGCCAAAAGTTAAGCATATGTAACAATCATGTGATGGATTTCTAAAGTGTTTATTTACCCTCATGGGTCACCCCTGACACCATGCCAACATTTACCAATTGTTTACATACTTTTTCAATGTTCAACAATTTTACCCGGAAAACGCAGAATATTAGTGTCACTTAACATTTCTAAACCCACACCTACTGACTTTATAAATTTTACCAAAAATTACGCATTCATTATATGTGTTACTATCTCCTTGATTTTTCTACTAATTTATATCCTCTTAATTGCCCCAATAAAAATCAATCTTTTAACTACTCCAGTTTCAGATATGTCCGAACACTAAAAAGTTTGGACCTAAAATCATACTTAGGGACTCCAAATCAAAAGCTTTCCTTTGGGGGATTTTAATATACACACTATCTTAAACTCAGTTAGGTTAGTAATCCTAATTCGAATTTTTATGTGGGGGTTTTGACACCTCGTAATTGGACCTAAATCTGACCCGAATTTACTGCTTTAACACCTTTCTGGTAACCATCGATTTGATGATTCCCGACCTTAAAAACTTTCGAGCAGATTTTCTCGTAACTAGACTCACTCAGCTTCATCATAGGCAGCGGAATCATATCAATTCATGCTTCTACCTCTAGATATTCATGAAACAACACTGCCTAATTCTGCCAAAACCCTAATTCAAGTTTTAACGCGAATTAAACCTAACAAATTACCACATAAGCTTTAATTAAACCCTTATCAATAATAAACATGTTTATTATATCATTTATTATAGATGTTATGAATCCTAATTATCCATCATATATAATTCATTAAATGATTTAATGATAACTATTAACAAAAGCTTAATTGAAACATACTAAACCTTGATTCTTGAACAACAAATCACCTCGCTTGATCTTGAATAAATATAATCTTTTTTTTCTCTTGCCTTGGGTTTGATTGGTTAAACAAATGGGGTATTGAGTTTGTATTTATGTGTGGGGAAATGGATTAGATAAATTACCAAATTAGAATTCCTAATTATACTAAAATTAGATTTTCCCTTAATTAGGTCCTACTAGGATGAGCTTTATCTTTTTTTCTAAAATCTATTAACTATTTCAGTATAAAGAATATTTTTTTTTCTTCTTATTTGTTAATTAATTACCTTCGATACCTTAAGTTTTTTAAAAACCTAAGCTAATTGGTAAACCATTTTGGCTTATAAATACTTTCTAAAAAAAACTTTTTTTTTCCAAATTCCTTTCTATAATATGGAAAGTTTACTACCAACTTCCATATTTAACCACATTATCCTTTCCCATATAACACTTTCTATAAATGCTTAATCCTTAAAACCAAGTATTGGACGTAGCAATGATGGCATACGTCTTTCATATCAATTATCACACACGTGAACGAATAGATTACTTACACCAAACTCAACACACTATAATGAGATGGTTCATACACTCAAAAATGATATTCAAGGCACATAAATTATCACTTAGCCCACATAATTCTCATAGAAACAACACTTAACACATAAAAATAAAACTACTTTGGCCATATCTTAAGGTTCTAAACTAAACCCCCCCCCCCCACCCCCCCTTGCTCAAATCACGGTTGTCACATGAAAGCTTCCAATTCATAACACCTATCCCATCTTAAACAACAAGGCACTTGTCGTAGATGTATCCACTGGTGCATTCCTTCTTGGACCATCTCCATTTTTCTTATTCCCTGATTCCTTAGTGCCCGCTTATCTAGCAAAAGTGACTTCCTGTGGCAGTTGTAACATTCACACCCTTTGTCTTTATCAAGCCAAAGTTTCTTTGCCATTGAAAATTCAGATCTTCCTGTCTTCTTAAGACTCTTTTCCCTTTTGGAAGCATGGCCACCTACATTTATATCCATCTCTTGAAGATCATCAGTATAATCTACTCCAGATCTTCATTATCTAAGTGTGGACAATTTAGATTGATTTAGCAAAGAAGGAAAACATGACTTATCAGCATAAGTTGAGAAGAAGCTTGTCCGTGTGAACTAGCAGTAGAAACTTTCATGAGCAGTATTAACTGCTTTAACTTGTACTGCTAGTGTTTTCTAAAGATACAAAGCCACATTCTAAGAGTTTGGCTTGAGCTGATTGGGCTTTAATTCAATTCATACACCTTCAGATTATTATACAAATCATCATGCTTAATGTGTCTAGATTCAGATTTTTTCTCATTAGTTAAAAAGCAATATTGTCCAAACTGATGGTAGACTTCTTTTTATTTTCTTTCTTATTTTTATCAGCAACTTTAATTGCATCTTCCTAAGAGATATTCTCATGAATTTCTAATTGCTGATGCGTTTTGATACCTTCCTAGGTTTTATCTTAGTCATTAGATTTGATGCGCAAAATTTTCATATTGCTGCTTTAGCATGGTTTAGTTTTTCTACATTTTCTTTGATCTTTGTTGCTCCAAAACCTGGCTTGTTGCTTCCCATAAGGTTCTTTGCATCTGATTCCATGAATTTACTAGGTACTTCATCAGGACATGGCCAACACACATAGTGCTTTTTGCTTTCAATTTCATTCTTTTTGCTAGCTTTTATTGTTCAGCAGTTTTGAGGTATGAATGGGACCTTTAGTTCCCAGCACTAGTGATGCAATAGCGTGCATCACCATTCATAATTAACAGCCCCAAAGAGCATAATCAGTTAAGTACGATATTGCTCCATTCTCATGTCCAGAGATCATAGTCCTCCAAGTTTTGAGTACTGGAAGTTTTAGTGCAGACACTGTTTGGGTAGTTTCTGATTGTGACTCCATCTTCTCTTTGAATATAAGATCTTGTATAGATGTAGTGTTCTTCTTATTCAAAGCTTCTCAACAAGCTCTGATACCACTTGTTGATCCTTTTTGAACAGATCTTACTTAGCTTGTTAAAGCTTAGTTGTGTTGGATAGATCCAAAACAACTATAGTACAAACTAAGATTGTAAATACTACAAACTATGCGGAATCTAGCTTGTAATATTAAGAAGAACAATGAAACAGTAAAACAAGATCTTGCTAAACTTTCAATATATTAAACACAATCAAAGTTACAAAATAACCTTGAAACTATAAATACTAACTATATTTGCTATGAAAACTATATAAAACTTGATATGAAAACTGAAATCTAGATCTATGCATTAGGGTTCCTTTTATACACCAAGGAAACCCTAAAGGGCTTACAAAACACGTTACATGATCATTCATATCTATTCTTAATATATCTCATACATATCACATAAGCAGTACTAACTATTATAACTAACAGTACTAATAGACTGACAGTACTAACATTTTGTACTGACAGTACTAACTATAACACTAACAGTACTAACTTAGCTTGGCAGTACTAAGTCTTCTCTTGGCAGTACTAAGTCTTCTCTTAGCAGTACTAAGTTGAACCAGCAGTAGAAACTTGTAGAAGCCCTTAATTCCCAACAACAACAACCTGAGATACCTGAGTGGAAGTGGGATAAGATCACTATGGATCATATTACCAAGTTACCTAGGTCAAGAAGTGGGCATGACATGATATGGGTAATAGTCAACAGACTTACCAAATCGGCTCATTTCCTAGCAATTTGTGAGGATTTTAATACGGAGAAGTTAGCAAGATTATATATTGATGTAATTGTGGCATGTCATGAAGTGCCCGTGTCGATTATTTCGGATCGAGATGGGCACTTTTGGAAAATAGTACAGAGAGCATTAGGGACAAGATTATACTTGAGTACTGCTTATCATCCTTAGACAGATGGACAAAGTAAGCGTACAATTCAGACTTTGGAGGATATGTTAAGGGCGTGTGTTATAGATTTTGGTGGTAGTTGGGATCTCCATCTATAATTAGCTGAGTTTTCTTACAACAACAGTTATTATTCGAGCATTCGGTGTGCTCCATTTGAAGCCTT
>BQNB010015088.1:0-73878 GCA_026074375.1 Tanacetum coccineum | reverse complement strand
TGTAGAAACTTGGCAGATCTACTTACTAAGCCTTTGACGAGAGACTTAGTGAGTGTTACTACTAAAGACATGGGTCTGAAACCATAAGTAAATCGGTTAGTGATGGTAACCTAAATTGTATTTAGTGCTCCTATCTCCAAGTTTAATGGGTAATAACAATTCACTAGTCGATAGAAGGTACTATCGAATAATTAACCTATGTTGTAGAGATAGTATGGAGTTGCCGAGAATCTAGATGAGGATATTCTCTTAACAGAGTTTTAGAGGCGTCTTAGCAACGAAGACGTTATAGAAGCTATGCCTATATGACTTAGAGGTGGTGCCGCCTTGAATAGAGAGTTTGTGGTTTCTCTCTTAGAGAGTCATGAATCAGGATTAAGCGCATGGCCATATTCGTGCTCAGTGAGAACACTTTGGTTACGACGGGAAGTGTGTATAAGTATGTACATAAGATTATAAAGGTTTTGTAGTTTAATCTTCGGACACCATTGAATCAATTTTATTTGCATACTTAGAGTAAACGAGGTTTAATCTCCGTGACACCACCGTGACACAACCTATCAGAGTAGCAGAAACTTCCCAACATGACGGGGGATTGTTAGGACTTAAATTAATATTGGCAAGTTTGGCCACTTATGAAGCACAAAATACAATCTTGTAAAGTTGTCACAGATTGTATTTATAGCAAAGCTATTGGTACAAGTTGAAGTAGCACTTGTGTTTTGAGATAATGTTTGACCTGATCATATGGTAACCTCCCATTATCTCCTCTTATTTTGGGAGTGGGTTATATCACGTCAACAATACTTTGCTATAAAGGAAAAGCATAAGGTATATGAAGAAAATAACCAAAAATGTTATATCTAGTCCAAATACACATAGCTTTGTTTGCTTTTGTTCTTTATATTATGCTGCCACCATCGTGTTGTAATCATAAGTTGTTGCTACTCAACGATTACGTTTGTAGAACTGTATTAATCCTGGGTGCTAAGGCTTGGAGACTCAAGCAACTAACTGAGTGCCGAAGGTACTTAAAAGAACAGGGAATTTCTTCCCGTATGGTTCTGACGAGATCGTTTATAGCTCAAGATTAATTAGATCTTATCAATTGGTATCAGAGCAGGTTGCTCTTAATATCTAGGATTATTCAAGGTTTTCATTCGTATGCATTTTCTGTTTTTCGGTGTTTAGTAAAATCGGTGAAACTAGGGTTTTGAATGGAACCCTAATATAATAAAACAAAAGGTGTCAAGACTGTTGTATATTTGTTGCTGTGATGACGTTTGCGTTTATGGTATGTTAATGGTCATGACGCAATTGGTTTCTGATTGCAGCAAGATTAATATGGTATTTCAGCATGTTTTCTTGATGGTTAGGATGTGATTAGGTTTTTGAAAACCCTAATCATTTTCTAATTTGTTTTTGATACTTGGTATTCGATCATGGTTAGCTATTGGTTCTGGTAACAATAATTAAATGGAGGCAGCAGGTGATTAATCGGTTGATTGTATTCGCTGGTGTTCATGATTGTTCAATGTTTGATAAGGCTTGAGACATGGAATTCATCAAAAGCAGTGAATGAATTGTGATATGAGACATGGTATGAAAGAAGATACAGCAGGTTTTGACACGATTGAAGGTATAAGTTATTGGTATGGTGATAATATTTAATGATTTGATCATGTGTGAGTTATTGAGCAGCAAGGAAAGTCAAAGTGTGCCCTGATTTTTAAGGATTGATCCCATAATGGTTTCCTGTCTATTAGGACGTGAATTAGGTGATCATTTAAAACTGTTCATTCGTTTTTAAATGGTTGCTATTGCTTCACATAGTATGTTTTGGCTGCGTGATTTGTATGGATACGTGAGATTGTTATGACAACTTGCAAAAGATTTTTTTGGAACACATTCACTTAGAATATATGTGTGGAAAGGTGCGGTGGATATCCATATGAAGGTCGAGCGTGTATCTGTTCGTGATTCTATTGTTGCTATTGATTCGTGCTAACAGTAGAACCAATACTTAATACTGTTTGGACAAGTTTTGGCTAGTACTGCTTGCTTTTTCGTTAGTACTGCTTGAGAATTTTTAGTATTGCTTGTTGTTTTTTGTTAATACTGCTAAGAGTAAACACATTAGTGATGGTCCAGCAACAGATCAGCGACAAGTTAATGTCATTGAGAACTTCAACATTCCGTGGGTTGTGGACGGGATTGATTTGATTCTCCTTACACCTGGCCTTCCTATTATTCCGTTGTACGGAGAATGCGATCTTACAATCATGAAGTTCAACCATGCGGAAGTTGAGTGTTCCTCATTGTAACACCCCCAAATCTGGGTAGCAGCGGAATATAATGTATATCCGAGGGCGTTACTTCATAGATCAATAGCACAAGATATGAGAACGACCACTAAACGTGTCGTTTGAAAAAGATACATTGGATTAACAAAATACTTGTTTGTTACATAAGCTCATGGCTTCAAATTGTTCAACAGTATAAATAAAGATTTCAGTTTATAACAATTGTCCCCAAAATGTAATAAGACCCCAAATCTTTAATATGACTCTTCAATTATTGACTTCCAATGTATCACTGCACCTCGTGCCTTATTGACCTGAGAAAACATGCTTAAAACGTCAACATAAAGTTGGTGAATTCATAGGTTTATGTAAATCAATAGTAGGACCGCAAGATTTCCAAGTGTATGATTAAGCAACAAATGCAAACATCATAAAAAGTAATTACGTTTTCCTAAGCTCATGACACTGAAGCTCGACATGTATGAATGCAATAAATTGCCAATAAATGCCCGTGAATGATGTTCTAACCCGCAACATCCCAATCCGACATGGTATACGTTTGTTGTCCGGCAACCCGGCACAGTGAGCGCTACTCACCCAAACGGGGATGTCAATCCCAAATAGATCTATTTATAACATTCGCGCTCGCTAACTAGCAATTGACAGTTCATGATAATGGGCTCAGTGGGTTATAGCAACTCAGGCAAACACGTAATCATAGTATAAAATGTACACTTGCGTCCGATTTGTAAAACAAAGCATGTTCCCACCCCAAGGATGTAAATCGTTTAAATAATTGTAAAACATAGGGCTATGAACTCACCTTAGTAAATAGTCCTCTGACAATGATAGTATATATCCAAGTATGAATCACCGTCAAATACCTAAGTAAATACGGCCAGTCTTAGTCTACAAATTTAGGCTAAAGACTTAATGTATAACTACAATAAATTGCTAGTTGATATATATACTGTTATCACTTGTGTGGTGGTGCACACGTTTTATGTATTTGTATTCACTTGATGGCCCTTGGGAAGGTATACGATTTCACACATTCTTGTATACGTATAAATGTTATTAATAAATATTCGTATTTATTAAATCGGAGGTTCACTTGTATAATATCCGAATATAATTTGTCCGATTCGCTAAGTGTTTATAAAATCACCTTTGTTTATAAATTACCCTTGAGTTTTATGTAATTACAAAACAGTCCCTTAAGTTTTTGAAAATACAGTATTTACACTTTAGACCCTTAACTTTTCACTTGTACATATTTAGTCCTTTAACTTTACAAAGTTACACTTTAGGTCCTTATATGTTTCTAATAGTCCCTAAAGTTTCAGAATGACCCAAAACAGTCCCTTAAGTTATCAAAACAGTGAGTTAATAGTTTTAAACCTCTAAGTTTCAAAATTGACACATTCAGTCCCTGAACTTGTAAAAATCACATTTTTAGTCCGAATAAAGTCTAATTAGGGACAATATGTTTCATTTGACTCCAATAAGCCACATAAGTTGTGCCAGCTTATAAATAAGCTCGGACGAGCTTATTTTGGCTTATTGAGCTTATTGGGCCCATTAAGGTCCATTAAGCTTTTTAATGGTCCAATCTAGTTTCCGAAGATACAAAAGTACTTGTTAAGCTTATTTAAGTTATAATTATTAGTTTGGCTTATTAATAAGCTCGGATGAGCTTATTTAGGCCTATTGGACTTGTAGGCCCAATAACCTTAACCGAAAGTAAATAAAAAGGTCCATTTACCTTTATTGATTTCAACTTACTTTCTAGTTTTATTAAGCACTCAAGATTCCAATTAAGCTGTTTTTAAGTGTGGGGCTTATTCAATAAGCTGCCACGCTCGTTAATGGGCTTTTTAGGCCCATTATGGACCCGGTAACTATTTTAAGCTTTTGGGCTTTCTCCTTTATGGCCCATTGGCGTTTCTAAGCTTATTACAAGACCTATAAGCTGTCTAAGCTCACAAATAAGCTGTCAAAGCTTATTTGTGGCTTATGGACTTTAGTAGCTACGGTAATGGGCTAACGAGCCCATTTTAGGCCCGTTTGGTCTTTAAATCATGTAATGGTCCATATTGGTTTCAACTAAGCTCGTTGGATTATTAATAAGCTCATTGAGCTTATAAATAAGTTATGGGTCCAATGGCTTGGCTTATTAGGCCTGCTTGAGGTCGCTCGTGGCTGTTAGGCTTGCACGACCCAATAGAAAGTTTTTACTCATGCATGCTTGTTATATATATGTTCACCAAGTTTCCTAATTCAATTGATAAGATCGAATGAGCTTATTTATTAGCCATGGTTATCCCGTAGTTGGGCCTGTTGGGCCCGAAGGTTGTTACGTTTGGTTTACATGGGAGTACACTTGGCCCATAGGTCTCCTAGCAATTTACATAAGGTTCGACAAGTCCTAGTGACAAAATGTCGTGTGTTTAACGTGTAAACACGTCGTGTTTTACATGCAAGCGTTTGTTTATGTAGTGTATACGTTCCCAAGCCTTAGTGTCATGTTTACTTGAAAAGTTTACGTGTGGTTTTGTACAAATTTCACACATAAGGGTTATTGTTTGCGCGGAGGTCCACGTTTTCATATTACAAAATGTTTAAGATCTTGTTTGTTATTAACCCTCGTGTTACGTGTTGTCTTCACATTTTAACACCACACAAGTTGTGCATACGTACTTACATTGCGTATAACACACATATTTCGCATTTACTATGCGTGAACTCATGCTAGCATAACATTTATATATTGACGAGACATATTGACTAGTTCACAAGGAAAAACAAATATAATACGAGTGGTATAGGGACTTACAAGAGTCCTAGTATATGGTTTCGTGGATTAGAAGACAACACAATGTGTTTACACCCAAATGTGTAATATTCCTAAGCTTCAAAGCTTGGTATACCCAATCTTTAGCTCGTATACACTTCTTAACACCCTTGTATGCTAACTTAAGTGCACCTTGTGTCCTTAGAAGGAATGTGGGTCGTGTATGGGTTCGGTTATAATAGAACCAGATGTAAGAGAGAGTAAATGAGTATAGTTTATCTTTGAGAGGGTTTGGGAGTTTTAGAAATGTTTTAAGTGACAATATGAGTGTGTATTTATAGGCGAATGAGCTAGTTACATACCTCCTAGTCCTAAACAAACCAAACCGTGCCCTTAACAAGGTGGTTTTGTAGTTTTTAGTTAGTCACACATTGTATTTAGCTAAACCACTAAGTACATGTCTTAATTAGAGGATATTTGTACAAGATTGAGCTAGATTATGGAAATCTTATGGGTTTTGTGCATATACATGAACTAGCCGGTTATACAAGGAAAAAGATAGACACAATGGTTATTAACCATTGTGTAATAGGTTAGTGGGAGACATTAAGGACTAAAATTAATTAATGGAACTTTGTACATATACTTAAGGATCAAAGGAAGATTTCTAGTTGTTTTGGTCCCACAATTCGGCTATAGTGGGTGGTATACACAAAATTTATTAAATTTTTGTGTTAAGGTTTTAAAAGTGGGTATTGGTTTGAGTCTAGGTAAGTCTATGTATTTCCGGGGTGTGTCTAAATATATTTTTATTGCGAAACGTAAACCCTTTTACGTGACCAATTAAAATAGAATACGCGAAGTTAATAATTATCTTCTTAATAATCATATTTTACTTGGTTGATGTAAACCTTAATTTATTTGATGACCGTTTACATTAATTGATCATTTCTAGTCTACACGATTTAGCTTAAAAGTACACATTAAAAGTAAACGTGTATCGGACCAAAATAAATAGTAACGAATAATAGGAGTCGTAAAATGACCTGAAATTGAGAAATGTTACATAATGGTCTCGTGTTAAATATATCTCAGATATGTTGCACGATTTTAGGGACCAACAAGTGGTATCAGAGCCTTTGGATTATTCTTATGATCCAAGATCCTTTAAAAAAAAACATAGATTCAACATCATTATAACGCAACTCCTAATGTCGAAACTCGAGACGCATCGCTAGTCACCCAAGGACAATCCGCCCACAGAGCTTACTCGACATTATGGAAATTAACAAAGCACCCATTCAAATCGACGTATTCCCATTAAACTTAGTAGTTGTGACGCCCTCATAGGTATAGATTCGTTATCACCCTGGAAGGGAAAGTATTGTAGCTGATTCTCTATGCCGAAAGGAACGAATAAAGCCACTAGGAATCAAGTTTTGGTCACACTATAAATTTAACCCGCTGTCACAAATCTTGAATGCTCAAACGGAAGCAACTAAGAAAGAGAATGTTAAGAATAAAAATCTTCCTAGTATAAACAAGGAGTTGAAACTCATACCAATGATACACTTTATATTGAGAAAACAAAGTTAGTTACCATGATTTAGGAGGATTAAGGTAAGTATTTCAAAAAAAGTATCCGCACCTCTTCGCCGACCCCGCACCTTCAATCAAATACCACACGACTTGATCTTTGGGGACAAAGCTCTATTTAACGGGAGAAAAGACTGTGCCAACGCCACAATTTTCAAGTCATTTTACGTCAACAAACTCAAACTATTTACTTTGAACTTTTATGCATTTACTTTTAATTTCAACAGTTAAGTTAAATCGCATAAATCGAAAATCAATAATTAACGTAAACAGACATCAACCAAATAAAAGTTTACGTCAAGCAAGTGTTATATAATTATTTCAAAGATAATTTATAACTTTTTGTATTTTATTTTTATACTTTACGTAAAACATTTACGTTTCGCGTTATGGACTTTCATGCATGCATCTAAATTATACCACCTTTATCAATACCATCAATATATATACTTTATTAAAAATTAAATATTTCCCTCCCCCTAATACAACTTAACCGGTCACCCTTAGCATACATAAACCAAAAACCACCTTGCTAAGTTAATATCATGTGCTAAGTAGCTAGTTTCTTCCAAGAGTCAAACCAACTCTCACCCCCTTTCTTATACAACCTAGCTAATCCCTTACAAGCCCACTTCCCCCCTCTCTAATCTCTTACATGCCACATCACCCCTCCTAAATTTTAATGAATAATTTGTACCATGTGTTCCTTAGATATTTTTCCTTTATAAAGCAATGCATACAACTAGCTAATTCAATTCCATTTAACTTGCAAAAATCACAAAATCCCTCTTGTTTCTCTCCATAAGCCTGCGGCTCAAAATAAGGTAGAAAAGTTTTTATAGTTTTCTATTTTCTTGATATTTCAAGCATACTAGTATGTTTAAGGTTAATATCTAAGGTATTCCAAAGTGATTTCAAGCTTGGGTTTCAAGATCTAAGTTAGGGTTTCAAGATTTTCAAGTTTGATTTTATTAGGTTTTTGGGTTAAAAATCAAAGCCTAGGTTTCATTTTGTATTCATAAGCTTTGTAAGCATACTCTTTTTACTCTTTTTATTTTCATACATTTTGATTATGTTTATACATGATTCTATACTTACATAATATATTTATGCGCATGAACATCATGATTATTAAGTTATATCACCAACTAGTAGACTTTTTTAACAAAAAGCACGGGTGCTCCCCATGGTGAGTGACTAAGTCGAATGAAGCCCTTTTCTTGAAGCTCTTTTAGTTGGTTCGACAACTCTAGCATCTCTGACGGAGCTAATTGGTATGGCGATTTAACAACTGGCGACGCACCTGGAATCAGATCAATGCGGAATTCTATCTCTCGCACAGGAGGTAATCCTGACAGATCATCTGGAAATACCTCAGGGAAGTCTCGAACAACCCGAATGTCATCAAGCTTCTTTTCATCAGCCTTGATACACGCAAGTGATCCAGGATCCTTTTTTGGCCTCCCGCCTTGTACTTCAAGAATCTCGCCATTCGAAAGAGGAATATGGACAATCTTTTCATAACAATCTATGACAGCTCGATCGTATGACAACCAATCCATACCAACAATGACATCAAAACTTCCTAGTCGGGTCGGGAGTAGGTCAATTTTGAACACGTGATTAAGCAAGACTAAGGTGCAACTACGTAAAACAGTGTTGGTACTAACCACCTTTCCATCTGCTAACTCTACTTCATAACTAGTATTTAAAGCGGTTGGGGCAATATCAATAAAAGGTGTAAACGCAGAAGATACAAAACTCTTCTCAGCACCAGAATCAAAGTGGATACATGCGTAGTGATCATTAAGAAGAAACGTACCCGTAACCACATTTGGATTCTGCTGCGGATTTTCAACCACCACGTAAGCTCTCGCACGAGCTCCCTCATTATGCTGGTTCCCTGCCTTAGGACACTTGTTCTTAAGATGTCCTTTCTCACCACACCCATAACACGTCGCATTCTGCAGGAAATCATTACATGCACCTGGAAGTATAGCTCTACAATCCTTCTCCAGATGACCAGTTCTTTGGCACTTCTGACACTTTGGAGGGCATCGCCCACTATGGTGAAAGTTGCAACGGTTGCACTTTGGTAGATTCCCAGCATAACCTCTATTCTCAGTTGGGGCTGCAGCATAGGCCCTGGCAGTTTCCTGCCTCCTGTTTTGTTGTTGGTGATAGTTGTTGTTTCGGTTGCGGTTGTTGTTGTTGTTATTGTGGTTGTTATGGTTATTGTTGTTGGTGTTTCTTTGGTGGTCTTCCCATTTTCTTTTGTTGCTTTCACCAATTCTAGTAGCCTTACCCTGAACTGCTTGCTCAACCAGTTCACGGGCCATGTTGATGGCATCATGCAGAGTTGCAGGCTTAGAAGAAGTGATGTTTCCTTTGATTCTTTCAGGAAACCCACGAGTGTACCTTTCAATCTTCTTTTTAGTGGGCACCAATTCAGGACACATCAAGGCTAACTCATGGAAACGATTGTTGTATGCCTCAATGTCGTCTCCTTTCAGAGTCAAAGTCCAGAGCTCTTGCTCCATCCTTTGGATTTCAGTTGCTGGGCAGTATTCCGTAGTCATCATCGTCTTGAATTCAGTCCATGGAATATGGTTAGCATTGACGAGCCCTAGAGTGTGCACGTTCCCATTCCACCATGTTAACGCACGACCCTCGAAAGTACTAGCAGCAAACATAACCTTATCTTCTTCAGCACACTTGCAAGTTTCAAACACTTGCTCAACCTTTTCTATCCAACGCCTTAACCCAACAACACCCTCCGTTCCATTAAAAGTGTGAGGTTTTCCATTCATAAAAGTCTTGTGCGAACAACCGTGCACATTCATAGTTCCTCCAGCATTCCCAGGGTTTCCTCCTGAACTTCCAGCACTATCTAGATTAGCCCTAGACTTTTCGTATTCTTCAATAGCTTTAGCCACACGCTTTTCCACCAACCTCTTAATAGATTTCTTTTTCAATCTTCTGAGCGGCATGATTCTGTCAATAATACAAGTATAAAATCCGGTAAGAATTTGTAAGAGTACATTGAGTCGAGGTATATGATACTAACCGAGAAAATAAGAATTCTATAATAATCATGAATTAATCAGAATGGTCAATATTTATATAATCGACCGATACGAATGAATAGTAATACGCTAAAAGATAGACATAAGGGATCGAATTTAAACCAAGTATTATATATAAACTATATAATACAATAATGATAATCAGAAGAGTAAGTAAGGATCAGAGAATGCGCGCGCGGATATCAGATTAGCGATGAAGGATTATGTATTTTGAAAATGAAAGAAAAGAAAATCTGTATAAATTTTAGTTATAGACTAGGTTTTGAAAATGACCTGGTTCCTTATAACCTTGGCTCTTGATACCAATCTGTAACACCCCCAAATTCTGGTATGCAGCGGAATGGTAACAATGGGGTGCTACGTCAAAGTACAACAATCAAGATATAGGAAACGACCTTAAATGGACGTTTTAAGATAAGATTTCATTCGATGCCATAGCAAAATATCAGAGTTCATACATTAGGTCCCATATGTTTTAAAATTCATAAACATTTCCACATACATTTTTAATTAAACAAAAGCTTCATACCACCAAAAGGTGACTTATGTTTTTATAGATAAAAGTTGCATTGATTTTAAATAAACACATAATCCATCTTCATTGATATCCATCACAGCTCCCATCCAAGCTTATACCTTAGGACCTGAAATTAAACATGCTAAAAGTCAACACAAAGGTTGAGTGAATTCATAGGTTTGTCTGTAAAAGTGTGGATCACAAGATTTAAGTAATGGTAGACTATGAAACAAATTCAGTAGTCCAAAACATGTATTATTGCGCTAAGCTCATGACCCCGAAGCCTTAACTGTCTGTCTGCCCCAAATAGGTAGGGTGTCTGCCAAAACAGCCTACAGTTCTCTAAATGTTAAATGCACCATGATCAACTTGTGACCATAAATTCCGGTGGGGATTGTTAGTCCCGATAGATCTATCCACAACACTAGCGCTCACTATAATAGCAATTGACGGTTCATGATATTAGGGACTTAGATGGCACTGTGGTAACTTAGGCAATAATAATCAGGCAATAATCTGGATAGCATACAGTTTAAAACACTTGTGTCCGTAGTAAAACAAGCATGTAATTTCACCCCGTAGAGTTTATAAAACAAGTAGATAGAAATGGGGCTATGAACTCACCTCGAGTGAATGGTAATCAACAAGTATTCACAATAGAAAATGCGTCACGCTTACGATCGAATGCAACCTAATCCAATATAGGTCGTATAAGTACTAAACACTTTGATTATTTATAGGTCGTATAGCTCATCATACTATCGTTCGGGCTATCATAATTAAGAGGTCATGTAGTGACGTATGAGGAGCTAGGACACTTTAAATCGTAAATCCAACAACTCGTCGATACGCCACCCCGAAGAGGCCTCATTATGAAACTCCCTAGTAATATAGTACTTTGATTAACTAATACCACATATAATTCTATATAGCTACATCACCATCTAATCGTTTTAGTGAAATCATATTTATAAAGTAAAAACGTTTATAAGTATACTTTAGTAAAACTGGCGTAACTTTCTCGTTTTAAGTCCGTTTCTTTCGTTTCTTACGTCCACGCCTTCGTATTAAGACGAGTTATCAAAATATAACATTTTCAAAATCTGAGTTTTCTGGGGTTTTTCAGATTGTTTAATAATGTCGATATCCTTTGAACGTCTATCTTACTCGTTTTAGCTCCGTTTTTGTGAGTCTTTCGGAGAAGTTCTCGTATTAAAGTTTTATTATTTATGATGTTTTCCAAAAATAAATGTTCCTGACGAACAGTAACTTTTTATAAATTTTTTTTTTATAAAAGTATCAATTATCGTAAACTCGTAATTAGCGTATCTTCTTCGTTATAAGTTGGTTTTTTTAAGTTCTTTATATGCTTGTAATCGTCATGAGACGTAGTATTTTATAAAAATATAAACGGGCTGTTTTAAAAGTCGAACCAAATCAGTCCACTTTTGTTAGTTATATAATTTATTATATAAACGTTTTTTTATAACCTTCTAATTTAGTTATTATATTGCGTCCCAAAACCATGTCCATACATTAACTTATGTATATATTTAATCTCCAAACTATGTATTCATTACTTTTGTCCATAGTGTCCAAAAAAAAGTGTCAAACTTATTCATTTAACTTCATAAAACATTATAATTAAATAATTATTCATAACTTAACAAATACTTAATATAAATATTTCATTGCTTGTAAATCTTCGAGTACAACATATTAGTATGTTTTTAAACATCATTTTAACCATGTACAAGGTAATGACGAGTATGATTTAGCAAGTATATTTTTCATAAACTTTACAAATATACCTAGGTGATGATTTAACTATACAAAATTATTTAGGCATGATGTAAAATATTATGATATGTTAAGGTTTATTAGAAGACCTTAATGATGATGAGGAGATGAGAGCAAGGGAGTGTGGTGTCAACCTCCAAAAGTGGTGCCACGTCAGCAAAATGGTGTTTGGCAACCAGAATTGTCATGCACCTGATTCAGTGGGGTGTTTGGCCCCGAATTTTGGTGCCATAGATTTTTTTTGTATTTTTTAAATAATACTTAAATTAATTTTATTCAATTAAAACATATCATAAAATTTTACATTACATAAAAAAAGAGTGAATCGATCGGATGACGATCATTTTTTTAAAGTTTTTTAGCTTTAAATTTACCCATATCATGTTAAAGTTTTTAACAATAGGTATAATTTAATAGACTAGTTATGACAACTTTTATAACTATAGGTATAAAAATAAAAAATAATTAAAATAAATAAATTTTTTTATTACCCTTCTTCCTCGTGCTTCTTCCTGCTCCTCCTGGTTTTTCGATTCTGCAAACAAAAAAAAATTTCATCAAAATCAAATACAAAAAAAAAAACACACAACAAAAACAAACAAACCAAACACCAAACTCACAAAAGCAAGAAAAGACAAAGAAACAGCAAAAAAAAAAAACTAAAAATCAATGGTGTGAGCTGTTAGTGATGGCGCGAGGGAGAATGGCGCCAGGTCCGGAATCGTGCGCCATTTGATTTTCTGGCGCCGTTCTTTGGCGCAGGCGAAAAACGCCACCGTTCCCTCCCCTCTGACAAGCAACAAGACCCAAGTATTATCCAAGAAATACTTTCACAAAACCCTTGTTTTCCAAGGAAAACCTTAACTTGTTTAAGCCTTTCAAATACTTAACCAAGCCTTCCAGTCTTCTTAGTATGCCTTAGAAATGAAGTGGAGTCACTTGTAAATGTTGTAAATAATTTTTTTTATGGATTGAGTATGTTGGTTTGGGTGAGCCGTGGGTTGATGGAAAGAGAACAAAAGAGATTGAGTTTATTTTGCTAAGTGTTAAGTGTTTATCTCTTGTTGTATGCATGAGTAAATACTACTAGGACTAGTCAATTATACTATTGGTAAGTCAAAGCTTAGAAGACACAGATGGGGATGGGACGGTTGGGAACATAGGGGAGTGAATCATGGTAATAGTTGGTCAAGATTTGAACAAGACTCAAATTGATAACAAGTGTGCTCATTGTCCCCTCTTGTGGATAATTGTTGCCGAATATAGGAAAAAAAACTAGGAATATCTTTGTTATATTGAGGTGAAATACTTGCTTTGTTTGAAGTTACAAATGTATAGTTTAAGGCATAATGCGTAAACTTGTAATATGAATGGTCCTAATTGGTTTATTTTATGTACGATGTGACTAAAAATGTTAACTTGGGTAATTTATTTTTTAATGAAACTTTGGGTATTGGGTATATAAATAAGTATTTGTTGAAGCGTAGAGAAGTTTTGTGTTAGTTCCCCCCCCCCCCCCCCCCCCCCCCCCCCCCCCCCCCCCCCCCCCCCCTTCTATAATCTAAATGTATTTAATTTGCGAAACGTAAATGTTTTACGTATCAAATAAAATAAAATATAAATATTTAATTATTATTTTCGTAAAATAATATAAGGCTTGCTTGACGTAAACTTTAATTTGTTTGATGCCCGTTTATGTTAAATGATTTTTTTAGCTTAGTCGCGAGTTAATTATGTAATAGGATTTAAAAGTAACAGCGTCGAGACTAAAAATAAATTGTGAATAAATAGCGTCGTATTGACCTGATAAAATAAGAATTGTTACATTTAGCCCCTTAAACTTTTAAAGGAGGAAAACTTGCTATATATTTAACAATTTTCAATAATTCTCTCCAATTCTGTCACCTTGTCTGTTTTATCTTGTTAGATTATTATTTTTCATTGAAATGTATAAGCGAAAAGCCACATAGACGTGTCACAATAAATCTTTCTCTAATTTGGATTTTCTTTTTGTTTATCTTAAACTTGTTTATTGCGTTAAAACATTGTTAGAAAGGTGACTTTAAATTTTAGAGTTATTATCATTCGGAATGTGTTTCTAAGTTTGAGTTTGTATAGGATTTTCTTGTTTCCAAGTCCACTGTTGCCTATAAGTAAGAGGGTTCTAATGTCATTAGTTTTTTCTTTAGACTTTTGAGTTTGGAATTTTGGGTTCGAGCACTTGAATTATGTCTTTGATTTGTTTTGGTAATTAGCTTCCGCTTTTGTTTGTTTTGATTTTGTATTTGTTTCGTCTTTGTATTATTATTAAGTGGTATCGAGATTAAGGTTCGGGTTAGCCATGATGAAGAAGAAGAAAAAAAGGTTTCGTTTTGAATATTGGTTTGTGAAGTGGATTGTTTTGAAGGGACTCGAGTTAGGAATACATCGAATTTTGGATTTTTTTTTTGTTTTGTTTTTTGTTCATGCTTTGTTCGATCTGAAGAATTATAAGTTTTTGGTTGTACCCAGCAAATTGTTTTGTATTGGTTTTCGTTAGATCATGGGATTTTGTTGAAATTTGGGTTTGTATTTGAATTTGAATTGGGAATCGAGATCGTAATCATTATCACGTAAGTGGGTCGTTAGGATCATCCATATCATATTTGGGGGATTTTGATTGTAAGAGCCCGTTCGTCAAGTTATTTATTAACTTGAATTTGTTTGATACTTGGATAATTAGTTTGAAGATTGGGCCGTAATATTTATTAGATAAGTGGGTCATTGGAATTTGAATTTGACATTTGGAATTCGAAGATCGATTTGGTGTTTGAAGACTTGATTATCATCATGTCGTTTGAAGTTTGTTCGATCATTTGGAAATTTATTAGTATAAAAAATTTGGATATTCGTTTGTCGATATTTTGAAGCTGGTTGCACGAATTTGATAGTCTTTGTTGAAGATCGTTTGAGCCGATTTGTTTGGTTGATCGTTTTGAATATGTCGGTATTGTTCATTTTGAAGTCATCGGTATTTGCTTTGGATATACTTTGTTTTGGATCGTTTTTTAGACTCGATCGTTTGTTTGAATTTGGCTAGTATCTCTAGTGTTTTGAATTTGGTTTGAAACATGTGGAGGAGTTTAAGTCATAGTGGAGATTTTTGAAAGTGACTTAAACTTTGGGGTTTGTTTTGTAAATTTGGTTTTGGACAGATATTATAGTAGTACTAGCAAGTTATTTGGTATGTTTTATAATTTGAGTTGGTTTTATAGGTCATTGGTTTACTTAAAAGGCAATGCATTGGTTTTATTTGTACCCTTGTGTTAGGAATTTGAGTTTCGCTACTTTAATTTGTTCTTTGGATTTGGTTGATGATTTGAATAAAATCACTCCGCTTAGTATGTTTTTATTTTTCTATTTGTTTCGTATTTGAATTATCAACAAACATGATAAATAAGAACATCCTTTTTTTTTTCAAAAGCTGATTTTATTAAAGATTGAAAAATTTAGATGGAGCTCAAGAACGCAAAGTATATAAAAAAGGATGCAAATATGCCATACAAAGCAAGCTAAAACCCATGGGTCATGCACAGGAATACTAAAACTAAACGACACAAAACAACTATCAAATTTAAAATCCAAGAATTCTAGCAAGCACAAGTTAACTTGGCTCATAGTAGGGAAAATATCCTCCAAGCGAATTTTATCAGCCGAATCTACATAAGCATCACCAACTTACTCCTTCATTTCCATATAGACGGGATGTTACATTGATATACCGCGTGGAAAATTTTGTTTATAAAACCGGACTACCCATCGAACTCCAAACCTTCATCCAAATAGACCGGGTAACTAGAACAAGTATCAATGGACCTCCAACTCAAACCTTCATCTCAAGGAGCTAGTTTTAACCCGAGCACAAGCCAGTGAGGTTAATTAGTGAATAAATTAGGCTCAAGCCCGTTAACTCCCACAACGGGCTTGAGCCTAATTTATTCACTCATAGATGGTAAGTTCCGGATTCATCGGTCTCCTCACAAATGGCAGTAGATCAGCGAGGATGTGAATACCTCAAGCCAAGAGATTATCTAACGAATGAATGGTGCCTTCTCAATGGAGGCACGCCAAACACAAAAAGGACAAACATACACACACAAGAACCATGCAATATCTAGATGAACAAAAGAATGCTTAATAAACAAATCATGTTGTAATCTAAGGCCAGACGGTCGTGTCCGGCAATGCAAATTCTCCAATTTCTACTGCGGATGGAAGATCTATTTTCCATGCAAGGCAAGCGAGTCAAGCATGGGTCTCGGTCATGTTATGTTTGAAAAAAAATTTCCCATCTTTTCCTTTTTATCTAAGTTTTATTATTTGTTTATTTTTTATGGTTACATATGTATGATGTCGTTATTTTGGGTTACGGTGGTTACTATTACCAACAAATTAAGTGAAACCAACATCTCAAAAAAAATTTTGAGTAGATGCCGAATCTAGCCTTATTTGTGGCAACAAAAAATAAAGAAATCAATGTGGATGTTTTGTACCAATGACTTTTGAGCAGCCTGAGTTTAAACATATGATCTTCTCAATAATTAGGCAAATATAATCTATGCTCTATGAAACCAACTTATGCCAAACTGTTTTAAAGCAAATCTACAGCAACATCTTAGATTTAAGTTGTACCTGCAAACCATTTATTCGTCTTACATACGACCCAAAACATGCAAAACATCACCATCTATTGAATTAATATATTTTTTTTGGTAAATTATAGTGGATGATATTTCCAACATGAGACATAAAACTTTAACAAGGAATTGGTCAACTCCAAGTTCAAAACTTGGTTAAACGTCAAATCTTCTAGTTGACCATTTCCAAGGGTCAATAACCTTTGATTAGATCAAAGTTATAAACAAGCTGCGATATTAGATTAGTATATTAAAATTACCTTTAGTTTATTATGATTACCAGTAAGATATACAGTTATAATCCAGCATATGCAACAAGTAAAACATGAACTTTAACTGAGCCTACTGAAACTACATCAGGTAGTCAAATTCACCACCACTCATTTTTAAGAGGAGTATATGAGTTGGGCGCTTACTACACTTCCAAGAGATACAAAAGTCTTAAATGGAACACAAATGTGTGACCATTTATACTTTGATACTATCCAGATACTCTTTGCTAATTCGCTTTTTGAGGGTAGACAGTGAGACACCTCGACTAGCTTACTTGTTGTTGATGAATCCCGTACATCGGGTAAGCTCCATATGCTGCAGCGTACATGCTTGGGTCTGGAGTGGTGTACATGGATACTCTTATTTCCATCTTACTTGTGTCCTCGTAGTTTGCCCTCCCACTGGTTACCAAAGTCGTTTCTCAACTGCAAATTTAAATAGACACTGATTAATCTAATGTGTATCAAAACAAGTATTAGAGATATGGCAATATGGGTGAGTCAAGAGTGGGTCAAACACGCTGGGTTGACACCAAATGTAAATCGTCAAATAGTTTTTTGATGTATTGTAGAATCTAATATTGTCAAAAGCTCCAATCAGTCTCTAACTTTTTGAATTAAAAAGATTTAGAAATTTCTATGTATTAAATACATATTGGGTGACTTTAGACAACGATGATTGACTTATAGGGCAACAAAGCAGAAATGTAAACCTGATTTATTAAAATACGTGCTTAGAAAATAGAAGTATGTTCTTGTTTAAGTGTGAAGGATTAATAACATTACCTGCTTATTAGCAGGGTTACGTCCCCAAGAAAGTCGCACTGTTTGCTTTCCAATTGTGGTCCCATTTAATTTCTGCAGTGCCTCTTCGGCATTATTTCTGCAAATCATATGTTAGAATAGCAATGAAAAAAACGCTAGAAAATCCTTTTAAGCGTCCTTCTGATCACAAGGTTGGTTGCTCATAGGATCTCTTATAGAACAAACAATATCAAAGACAAAAAGGTGCACCTGTTGGCAAATTGAACAAATCCGCATCCTTTGCCGATAGGAATTTTCACTGAGACTATGTCGCCATATTGGGAGAAAGGTTGCTTAAGATCCTCATCGCTTACAGTAGGGTCAAGTCCTCCAACAAATATCTACAGCCAATTGAAGGGTTAGCCAAGTGTGAATAATATTAAAAATGGATTTAGTTTGAACCTTAAAACTTGTGGAAAATGCCATACTGACCGTTGTGTTATTAGAATCACCATCAGATTGAGAGCCACCATTCGACATATAACCACCTAACACAAAAATTGAAAAAATAATATCCAGTTGAGCCGCCATTGCATACTACAAAAGTGGTTTACTCAGTTGTGATAACACAGGTGGCAATATGTATGGGTCGGGAATCCGGCAAAAACTGGTCCAAGTTGAAATGGGTCATTTTAGTAAGGGTCGGTTGACCAAAAACACTTTATGTTACCTTTTCAGAATTATTTTAACCGTCCACTTATTAGCAAAACTTTTTTATTTGACCCATTTGAAATTAAACATAACCCATGTAAACCCGTTAATGTATAAATCATAACTGGCACCTCTAACTGTGGTGTATTGAACACCTTCCTGTGGATTTAGAAAGACCTAGCAGTAGACGGAGCCTCATGGTTTTTTAAATGGTTGTCACTGAATGAATTTAACTCTTCTATCATTCATTATATATTACTTCAGAGCTTATTTGCTTATTACGTTTTATAAAGCATATTTAACAGGACGATACAGGCTTATTTTAAGCAGATACACAAATTTAAAATAAACGATCCCAAACAGCATCTAAATCAGATTAACTTGCACACAAATGTACCTGGTGAACCAAACTGTTGTTGGTAACCGGATGATTTTCTTGGAGTAGCAGCACCAATACGCATGGGCCGACTTGAACAATAAGTTCCATTCATTTCAGTCATAGCCTGAGTCCTTTCGCCATCATCACCAAACCTTACAAAACCATAACCTTTGGAGCGGCCAGTATTGGCATCAATGACAACTTTAGCAGCTTTAACAGATGGGTATTTATTAGCAAAAGTTTCATGTAATAAAGTATCAGTTACATCTGCAGCTAAATCTCCTACAAATATTGATAGATCAGAACCGTTATTTGATCGCTTATCTCCCATGCTAAATGTGGCCCAGTTCAAGCGGAATGGTTGTTCTGTATTAGGCATAGCAATGCATGTATATGTCTGCAAAACCTTTTCGGCAGCAGCATGTGAAAAAAACTCGACAAATCCATATCCCTCTGAAAATCCAGTCTGCTTATTGCGAATAACTTTAATTGAGGCAACCTGCACCATAAGAGAACAATAAAACAATGTATAATTAGTTTCAGAGGTAACAATATACACATATCAGATTATGAAATTTAAGACGACAACAATCTATTGGGAACTTGTAAGCATTCACAAAAAAAATGTATCCCATTTGCTCTTTCACGAAACTCTTCGAAGTTGTAAGTGTGAATAGATATACAAACTCATACTATATCATGTGGATATACTTGCGGGGAATAGCGTACACAAACATAAGTCTTACACGTGGATACTATACAATTTATCTAGGTATAAGAATGTTCGAAATCAATTTGTGAGAATCATTCGCTTACGGGAAAAGGATGTGTTTCTTTAACAATCTAAATCTTAAGTTTAAAAAGAAATGTACATTAAGCTAATTTGTTGATGTCTCACCTGTATTGAGTTCTATCAAATCTTATGGGCTGAGCCACTATTTAAAAAAGCTGTCAAGTATTGATACATTAATCGAACCAGTAAACTGCATTTATGTGGTTGAACATTAAAGCATGCGTAGGATTATAACAAATGATGATATTCATGGTAGAACTACTTCTTATGCATACAACATTTAATTCCATGTCAAGATGACGGTGTCCACAACTGCCATCGTAAGCAAAAGCACTTGTGTCCTCTACCTATCTGATCACTGGTAGCGATCAATAATGTTTTCATTAATTAGATTTTATCCAAAATGAAAGTTCAATTTTCATTCTAGACTTCGTTTTAGTATTAAGGTAGGATTAATCCTCTTAACATATACTTATAATAATTAGCATTCTTTTAAATAACAAGAAATCACATTAGCACATGATAATATTAAAAACATGTATCATAATGTAAATTATACACAATTATGTAAATAGGGGATTCAAATTGTTTCGGGAAAATTCTTATATGAATAATCCAAGCGGCTTATTGATATCTGTCTACTTATTTGAGAAGCAGATAGAAATAAGGGGTTTTTTTTTGTTCACCATCCAAAACTTAAAAGCAACAAGCACATAAGGCCCAATCCCAATTTCAATTACGTCTCGCCAAACTGAAAGTTGTAGGTTCAAAAGAGAGACGTGTGTGTGAGTAGGGGGTAAACGAGTCGAGTCGATCATTTGTCTAGTAACTCGAACTGGACTCGATCGAGCTCGTTCGAGCCGAGCTTTATCGAGCCTCGAACCCAGAAAATGAGCTCGAAATGTTTAAGAAGTCAAGCTCGAGCTTATGTATTCAATCTTTATTCGATCGTGTATCAGTGCTTCCCTCATGACGTATCGTCGATCTATGGAGCCAAGCCCGAGCCGAAGAAAATATTGTCGAGTCGAGTTGTGTGAAAGTTCAACTTGATACGACTACTTTACACGCCTATGTGTGAGTCATCTGTGAAACTTAAATAAGACATGGAAATATATAAACTTTGTCAACATTATGTGTGGAAAACAAGTTTGGGGGGTTTTTGGATTATTTCATATATCCTCACAAAAAATTGAAATGTTGAGATTCACGACCATTGTGTTATTAAGTTAAATTTGTTTACAATCTCACATTCTTCTTAACTTCTACATAAATCTTAACGTGCTAGACCATTATTTTGAAATATTTCAATTTACTAAACTCATAGCTAATACACGTCATCTTCATCAATGCAATAACAGATACTCTAAAGACTAAAACACCTTTGACGTATTTTGATTGCAATAAATAGTGATCTTTGACTGGGCGAACCACTTTTGGTTCACAAGAATAGTGGGAAAAAATGAAGGTGTACAATATTTAATTTCCTTGTGAAGATGAAGGTGTTCACGGCCACGTCATCGTCAGCACAAGTGATGTGTCAACTATATGTATCAATGTATATCATCTTTATAACCAAATCTAACTCGTATTTTTTATTCAAAATAATTATATATAAAATATTTAAGTACAGCTAATCAATCACTTTTACTGTTGTAAGTAACGATTATTATGAAGATACTAACAATAATATTTACTGTTTTTGTTGATGTAGTTAAAAGCTTATTCAAGGAAATATTGAGAGTTATTGTGTTCTAGAAAAAATAGAACATATGCATAGTACGGAAGCAACCAGGTAGTAGTGAGGTATTATAACCCAAACTAAAAGCAAATTAGAGTCAATGAAGATTAGAGATTTTATCGTTAACAACATTATGCACTAAATAGATTATTATTCCACCTCCACAAATAGAACAACCAAACAAAGCATAATCCTTAATTAACACTAGACCACATTTAATACAAGATAAAAACGTATAAACCATCAATGACCTTATTGTAAGAAAACAAATAAAGATTCAACTATTTCTTCTGTTTCTCGTGTGTTTGGGTACGTTCATAAAAACCAAACATCTACTTAACGTTTTCATATCCAAACGCTTATAAACTCAATCAAGATATCAACGATTTAGCACATGACAGAAAACGAATTCAATGATAGTTTATTTAAAATTGTTTATTTCTTTACAGATTCTTTTTTTGTTTATGTAAACGCCTTTCAAACCCAATTAACATATAAACGGTTTTAAGTGAATAAGCAATCTCAAACACGCTCACATATTATTTATGGAAAAGAAACATATACCTCGCCAGTAGTAGCAAAACAGCTACGAAGATAATCCTCATCCATCCAATTATGAAGGTCACCAACCCAAACAGTCCTATTCTCACCACCACCGCCACCGCCTTGTTGCGGCTGCTGAGCCACCGCATGATGAAGCTGATGAGGATGATACGGCATATAATGCGGTGGAGCCGCCATTGGATAATGACCAGGTGACGGCGCCATCATTTGATGCTGCATTACCATAGCAGCCGCAGGATACTGCATAGCCACCCACTGCTGCTGTGGCGGCACAGCTGCTGGTGCCGTCACAGCAGCAGTAGTCGCAGCAGCCACGGACACCGGCTGCTGTGAATCATTACCATCACCATTACCATTAGTATTAGTTTGCATCATTAATAAGAAAAAAAAACAGTCAAAAAAACCTAAACACAGGTTTGGAAAATTTTTGATGTAATGTTTTTAAATGAAACAATGATATGTTTTTTTTTTAATGTGTGTTTATAGCAAAAACGGCGAATTTGAGAGTTTAGAGAGAAGTAATAAGAGTGTTGTTATGGAAATTTGATCATAGGGAAGCCCTACTTGAGGTGATGTGTATTAAATAATAGGCCGTTGGATTAAATGGTTGAGATTCAATTATGCAGCGTGATTTTTTTATGATGTGAGGTAAGGCTATGTGAATGTATGTTTTTTGTAGTTAAGGTCGGCCGCCACTTATAGATTTCTTTTTTTGGTATTTTAAGAAAAGGGTTGTACTTTGAGATTCTTAAAATAAACTTAATATTGGTGAAAAAAATTAATGTATTGGGTAAAAGTAAAAGGTAAATATTTTAATTGCCATATTATGCATTATTGGGAAATAAAAAATACTAAGCACGTGTTTTTAAATACAATAATTTCAGTATCATAAAATTTCGGCTACGCACAAGATTATAAATTCGTTTCTATATACTAGAAGAATACATATTTGAGATGTTATTTGGATAAGTTGAAAAAAAGTCATACGACTCAATTTTTTTCACGTGACATATCAACGCAAATTAATGAATAAATAAGGAATAGTTAATAAAAATTATATTATGAACCATTGTATTTTTTTTTCCTTCGACTTAATAGTGTTAATAATTTGATTTACCTATAAAATATACAATTAAGTCCTGATTTTTGAAAATTAGTTTGTCTTTAAATAATTCAATCTTATGCATTTATAAGCGTAAAACAGAGTAGAAATCTATTTAGTTTTATGAAATTTTCAATCAAATTGAGGGAGTATGAATTTACCCATATTTATATTTGATGCACAATTTTATTCGCATTTATTTTAATTACAAAATTATACGTCGGTTCGCGCAAGTTATAATGTTAAAGTAGAATCTTTAAGATGATTTAGTTTTTTTAATCTTTTTATTAATTAAGCTGAATATATGGTTTAGCCAAATTAATAATTGATCACTAATTAAGTACGAAATATAAACATTAGATACTCTAACATTAACAACATTTTAATGTACAATGAATAATGATAGAGAGATTGCCTAACATGACCAATAGTTATTCAATGATTCTTTCCAAGATATCAATAATTGTAATGTCTTTATTAGGAGTAAGGTATTTATTGAATGACTATTTTTCCTTAGTTTATGATGTGCCCAATTATTATTCTCTAATTTTTTTCCTTTTTGCTTACAAATCTAAACTTAATACTCCGTATCAAGCTATTCATTAAATACTAGACGAGTGCCTGTGTGTAACGTTAAAGATTTAAAGCGGAAAATAATTATAGTGGTAAAATTTAGTTTAAGTGTTTCATGCATGAAACATATGTATATTATTTACTTAGTCACTTTTAATTTATAATGAGTAGTTATGAAAAGAAATCACATTACTGAAAATTTAATATTGAAAAAATATGAAGTTATGAATGAAATTATTGATAAATTATAATATTGAAAAATATGAAGTAGGGGTAATTAGTAATTTACTGTTTTCATTTTGATAAGATTTTAAGTAGATGAATTTTTAAGGATGTATAATTCCTTTTATTAACGCAGATATAATACATTTTATACATATATCAAATATGCTACGTCCCAAAACTAATGTAATGGTTATCTATCACTCTATTAAAAGGTTTGCACCACTAAAACTGATTTCTAATTAGTTGGAACCTTATCGAACAAAGACCAACTCATCGTGTAGAAGATTGAAACCGGCCCTAAACTAACCAACTAATTGCAAACCAAGTATACATGGAAATCATAACTGGCTCGAAATCAATTTGGAAAGAAAATGTTGTGCCAGGTTAAATAAAATTTTGAAAAATAAAGTAGTTTTAGCATGAAACTGATTATATAGCATTTTAAATACCGTTCTTTACTGAAACTGGTCTGCAATGACCAAAATAAAGTCACAAAATTCTTTTAGTATAAAACTCAAATAATCGAAGTACTAATTTATTTGGATGTTTAAACCAGGTGTTTTTGTGATGGTTTTCGACACTTTGTGTGACCACCCAAGATGTACCTTGAGGTTAAGTAACTTAACAAGACCATTTGATGATGTTTATCGAAATACTAAATGTTACATTGGATTTGAATTACAAGACATGTAAGTTTTTTTTGATCGACAAAGAGGGAATTATAAAAAAAGAGACTAGCAGAGCTAGATAATTAAAGTACATAGAGTCAACAAAGAGAAATACAAGACATGTAATGTTGTTTTCAATGACTGAAATAATAAAAGTTAGAAGGTGTTAATTGAATTGGGATTCATGTTTTCCTTTTTATATAAAAGAATGAGGTTAGTTGTCCTACATCTAAGAGGGTCATGTACGGTGGCATGTCATTTATCATTTTTTAGTGTCATATTAGTGTCTTTTTAGCATACTCATTTTTAACACTCATGCACAAAAACATCTATTCACTAGTGGCACACTATTTCTCTCATTCCGGTCCCCACACACCTACATCTTTTTTTTGCATTTTTTTAAAAACAAAACATAATTTCATAATTTAAAATAATAGTACAATACCAAACTTAAAAAATACGATTATATTTTTTCTTAGGTGCTTCTTTTTTTTGTTGACGAGGGCGACTTGTTTTTACGGCATCCCGTCGGTCTTAATCGTGAGAAATTCTATTTTTTTACACTCCATTATTGTCATGTCTTTATGCTTCCTCGTCTCGTACGCTGATTGGGCGGCTTCCCGTTTCGTGAGTTGGTTTTGACATGTAAATATTCCGATAAGTTCTCGAATGACTAACGTTGCTGCTCGGCGTCGTTTCCGATTGATTTTTTTGCGGTCGAGGTTTGCTTAGGGGGACCGAGGTCTGCAATCATCGCTGGATTAGCTCGGTGAGATCAACCGGATCATGTGGATCCAAGTAGTCAATGGGGGATATCTTCAAGACATGCCACACGTGTTATAAGTAAACTTTTTTGTCCTGATGTTTGACTCTTCACGAATTGGAGCTTTGCACGTTCCAAAAGACCAACCTTTGATTCCCCGCTTTTATCATTACGTTGTAAACTATGAAATGCATCGACTTTTGAGATTAACGTTCAAACGTAACTCATCTTTCGGTTATCAATCCTTGGTCGATGACAATTCATTGAAGCTTTATTGAAATCGTGGTAACTTGCCAACTAACGATTGTAGGATTCCGATCTAGTATTTTCGGAAACATCGACCCAACACTCGCATAGCAATTTTTCCTCTTCCGGCCTCCAACGTTGCAAAACCCGTGACGTTGCCACCACATCGTCAAGGTCGACGTCTCTGTCCACCGTGGGTGTGGTTGTTTTTTTTCACGTCGTTTTTTGCAGGTCATTTTTGGTGGTGGTGGTTGTGGGTATGTTCTTGTTATGGGGATTGTGGTGTGTTTGTTGTGTTTGATGATTTGTGGTGGTGTATTTCTTACGTTTCTGGGAATTTTGGAATTGAGTGATTGATGTCGTTGGTGTTATACATATTAAATTACGTACCATATGGAGGAAAACATGGTTGTTGCGATGAAGAAATTGAGTTTTGTGACGATGCGATAGGCGGGTTTGAGGAAGACGATTGTTGTGAGGTAGACATATTGAGAAGAGAATTAAAAACACATCATTTGGGTTATGAGACATTTTTAGGTTTATAGTTTGTGTGTTGAGAAATTGAAAGTAATGTGTTTTAAAAATAAAAATGTAAAGGTTATATATAATGAAAAAGGGGTTTAATTTAAAAAAAAATTAATATTTAGAAATCAGAAGACTATTTTTTTTGTCTCTTCTCGAACTAGCGTACGCCACTAAAGTGGCGGAAATCGATTGGATGCTTGGTTGCGGTATAATGGCGCAAGGGTGGCGACACCAAAGGCTTGTCCACGTCGGAAATGGCCCTGGGTTGCGTTATACCCGATCCTCTAAATGGATATTTGCACCCTTCTATTTTTTTAATTTTGTTTTTGTTATAAAACTGAAAGGACGAAATATAAAATATATAGTTTGACAAGTTAAAAATATTAAAAAACAAAAAATATAAGGTAAAAAAGGGTAAAAAAAACTGTATTTTTACGTATGAATAAATGTGACGTGTAAGAAAAGATGACGCGGAGGGGGGGGGTGGGGAGGGATAAATTACTAAAGGAGTTATAACTACCTTGTGACAACACTTAAAAAATTCATGACAATCTGTTTTTTATCATAGCTATAGCGTCCGCACAAAAACTTCAATTTATCTATTTGGTTTTCTGCCTTTAATAATGTCAAGGAATCAAGCAAGATCTGAGTTGATGAGGCTTTTCACATCAGGAAATGAATAGATTTCAGCACTTTCTAGTACTCCACATACTCGATGTACTCTGTTGATGTGTATATCAAATTGGTTAAATTGTTTACTACTTTTAAATTACTTATCTAGATAAAAATTTAAAAAAATACATATCGTGTATATATTTATCAATGAATTAAAATATATATATATTTAAAACTTTCTAAGTCTTTAAATATGATCAAAATAGGGTACCCCTATTGGTACCCCATATGGCCTTATGAATAGTGCCAAAAAGTACAAAGATCCTTTTGTACCCTCTTTTTACAGTGCAACGCAGTTTTTATCATGTTTCTGTTCCGTAATTTTGACTGTTTTCATACTTTTGACATGTTAAAAACTCTTTAATTTTCGTTACGTTTTTACGTGTAACAGTTTATAACATATACAAAATTATTAAAAATACAAAATAAATAAAAATACAAAAAAACCGGAAAATCCGGGGGGGTACAAATGATGATTAGGGGGTAATTATATCATAAGCCATCAAAAGAATGTATAAGAACAACTAATGCCTATCTTCAAGAAAGTAGACTATTCATGGTTCAATTATAAAAATAATTTAAATAGTACTCGTACTAAAGAAGAAAACGATTGCATGTGCCAATATCGTCCACTTTAAATTCGGGTAAAAAAGAGATTCTCTTTTACTAAAAGTTGTGATAGTGCTTTCCCATATTTTATTTTTATGTTCTCCGTATTAGTTTAATCAACGTGATGATATTTTCATTTAGGATATTTAAGTTATATACGAGTACAGCTTGTAAATTTTAATTAGTTAGGTGTACTAAATTTATATTTATTTCATCAATATATAAAGTAAAATCCAGGTTTATAATAGCAAATGGACCAATTTATATCAAACTCACCCATTTGACTATTTGTTAAGTTCTTAAGTACGGAAAAAAAATTAATCCTTTTGGCCATGAAGGTGCACTTTCACGTACTCTTTTTAAGAATAATAGATTTGTAATATCGAGTTAAAAACTCAGATAAATAATTAATCTTACAGTTTTAAAAGTAATCATGTTTTATACACTAGTTATTTCCAAGTAATAATTCTTCTCAAACAACAATCGCATCAATCTAATCCAACCCGAGCCAAATGTTCGACTAACACATTTGAAATCTAGTTGGTTTAGTATCTGGACATATTAATTTTATTACCCAATCTAACTTGCCCCACTTTAATTTACAACATTAAAATTAACTTTCCACAGTTTAACATCATTTATGCACATTTAAAGTATTACATTATATTTCAAACAGGTTTTAAAAAAAAAACAATAAAAACGCATTAACTCAACTAAAATAATTAATTGTTGCTTGGTGTCTGGTGTTTACCTCAACTATCGGCTTCTTCGTAGAGGCTGCGTCAGTAGTACTAACTGCAGCTACTGCTGTACTTTTTGCTTCTCCTTCTTTTTCTTTGGGAGATGATTGCTTTGAATCCTAAAAAAAAAGAAAAAGAATCAGCTCAAAAAACGTAAACAGGAAATAGATGTTTGAATGCAAAAGTTATTTATATTCAATCATTAATTGATAAACAACATATTATAAAAAATGTCAAGCACCACCAAACACAGGGAACAACCATAAACTTGTAACTAACAGATTGAACCATAAAAACAGGAAACAAATCCTTAAACTAAACAAACATAAACATATATGAGTATTTCGATATGCAAACTGTTATGAACTTTTATAAAACAATATCAAGAACCATAAGCACACTTTGCGAAAACGATTACATTAATTACCCTTAGATTCTCAATATGGCAAAACTTATCATTTCAATATATTTCTTTATAAGATAAGATATATAGACAAATATATTAGATTTTTGTAACCAAAGTTATGCTTACCATATTTGAATGGTGAAGAGAATTTGTGGTTAGACTTGAAGATGAAATAATGGAAGTGGAAGTATGAAAGAGAGAGAGAGAGATAAAAGTGAGTAAGCGGTGGGTGCAGAAAGTGGTAATCAATTTGGGAGTTAGGGTTACCACTTTAGAAGTGACTTATATATATGTTTGTATTTATATGTGCTCCTTTAGGTTAGGTCAAATGGTTGAGCTTGTTTAGATTCCTCATCATTATTATAATTTCATTGATTTGGTAATAGTTAGAAGTTGTCATATATTTATCTTGTTTGGTTTGGTTTGTTTTAGAATGTTACTACTTGAGTTTTTCTATTTGGGTCAACTTAAACAACTCGACACAAGAATTGTCTTTCAAGACGTGATGTATCACATCAAGGAAATGTACAATAGTTTTTATGGTCCTCTTTTACCGACAACGGTGGCTTTTGATGAAACAAGAACAATGGCATTGAAAATTTCATAAGGGATGCACAAAATACCTAAGGACCAACCCTCAATAAGGCCCTCCCGCCCAGGACATTGACTGTTGTGAGAAATGGTTTAGCCCATTACGCTCGCTATATCCACATTTAACCGGGTTGAGGCTCGGAACAATTATATGCCACTTATGACAAAGAGCAGAAACCCAAAAAGGCCATTTAACTAGTTGATATGGTTATAAGTTTGATAAGGCCCAAAAGGACCGGTTACCATTCGAATAGCAATGTGCTCGAAGTAAATTTAGGAGACAAATATGAGAATTATATTTTTCCTAGCCAAGTTCTAAGTATTAATAGAGGGTTTGTGTTTTTTCAACATCCCATGAGAAGTATGGGATTGATTCTAATTCGTTTAGTTTGGTAAAAAAATTGCAACCCATCAAATAAATTACTCCTTCTGTCCTAAATTTATGTTCTCTGACAAAGTGCTAAGGTTTTACAATTTAAACTAATTGATTAAAAATTTTCTTTAAAGTTTGTAATAATAATTGTAAACTAGGGTAATATAGTAAACTTGTCAAGCTTTTCTTATATATTTTTAGTAGGTGGACAATTATATTGGACATCCCAAAAAAGAAAAATGGGGAATTAAAATGGAACGAAAAAAATATAAGATTTGTTAAAAACTTGATTCGCAAATCCATATAGCGATTAGAAAACCCAGCCCAGCCCAATGAATTTTCTGTTGGGCTCAATGAGCAGCTTAATATAGGGGTGTTGATCGGTTCGGTTATCGGGTTGTTCGGTTACTTTGATTAATTTTTTTTTGGTCAACCTGAAAACCAAACCGAACCGAACTAGAATTCAACCGAACCGAACCGAAAATCGAATTTAAATCCGGTTCGATTCTCGGGTTGACCCGGAATAACCCGAATTTCATTATTTATTAAAAAAAATAATAATTACATAGATATTTGAAAAAAAAATATTTCAAACATAAAAAATATTTTTTTTATATTAGGATAAAATTTTAACGGTATTTATATATATATATATATATATATATATATGAATTCGGTTTTCGCTTCAGATTGCCAAACTCATATCCAACCCGAGTTCGGTTCGGTTCGGTTCGGTTTTGGCAAATTCGGTTCGTTTATTAGTTCGATTCGGTTGTTTTCGATTCGTTTCGGTTTCGGTTTCGGTTTTATGGGTTTTTCTGCTCACCTTTGTTAATATCAAACAATCTATGACAGAATTATAAGCTATTAACTACCAACGTCATTCGATAAAAATAACGTGGTGTTCCGTGCCTTGCGGCGGGGCATTTTTAACTTGGTTTTATATTTGTCGTTTATCGCAAGTGTGTTTGTGTTTTTGTTTAAGCATGTGGTGGATTGTAACATAGTTTTGTCGTTGATATTATTTTGTTACCTTTTTGTATATAATCAAATATGGTTTAGAGTTACAGTGACGATTGAAAGTGATAAATGATTTCTGTTTTGATTAGAAAGTAATGGTTAAAAGCTTTATTCTTTTAAAAAAAATTTTATTTTGTCGGTTCACATCGACAAAAAGCAATGATGAGTGGTAGAGTGAGCGATACGTAATGGAGAATGAGAAATGAAAGAAGGATGTGAGTTGTAATTTGCACAAATTAGCGGACCGGCCTTCTTTCGTTACTTTATATCTTTATGTAGGTGTCTTGTATCAAAATGTTTTTTTTTTTTGGGGCGGGACACTGATCGCTAATGAAGAATGCACATGTACGATTACACCATATCGAGATATACCATTTATCGTTTCAATGTCCTGTCATGTCTTTCACAATTAAAGTTCATGCTAAATTATTGTACTCGGTTACCCGTAGAATCCTGTTTCTATTAACTGAGAGCATTTAAACATGGGTTTCGTACGGAATGCTTTGAATTAATAGGAACTAAACTGACCATGCAGAAAAAAATTTGAACGAGAAGACGCAACAAGTATTATTCAAGTATGCATTATATTTTAAAAGCGATACAGTGTCACATATGCGTCAATTTTTGGTAAAAGGTCCCCGTAAGACTAGGTTCCCCTATTAAGTAATAGCGTCAAGCGGGGAACTCGCTTGAGGTTGTCACTTAATAGGCACAACTGATCCCACGGGAAACCTGTACCGAAGGTCGAGCGAAATAATAATGTTAGCCTTAATTATATTAAGTCAAACAAGAATGTTATCGGTCTTATAAAGTAGATTTGGTCATGTAAAGTATGGCTAGTCGGTTCAACAGGCTGGATTGTTAATCTAAGATTGTTCGTGTTTCGGGTCAAAGCCCAAGTTTAGCCAAGCCCGACCAAGTAGAAAGCCCACATGCCACTTATGGACTCATGTATAAAAAGAACCTTCCACACCTGGAGAGAGTATTGGTTGCATTTTCTCACACTTGTAACTCACCTTTCTCTCTCTAATCTAAGTTTCCAAGTGCCAAAAATTTGATTACCGTCTCCGAACACACTATATATATAATATAATATATAAGTATATAAGGATTAGATCAAATAATAGTATAGTAAGTATTTTTCGTCGGGTTCTAGAAACAAACTTTTAACCAAAGTTGTCTCAAAAACCTCCCGGGTCGTTTTCCCTCGACGAAGCGTGAATTGAGAATCGGCTAAGTTCGTGATCGCGCGTTTTGAATGGTTTTAAAGATTTTTGATTTGGGTTTTCTAAATCCTACTAAATGTAAATGACAAGTAGATAAATGCACGAAAACAAGTAAACAAGAATGGAAATTAAAAGTAAGATAAAAACGTAAAAGGGAATTAAGAAACGCTCAATTAAAACCTAATTAACCTAAAAAATGTTTTTAAACTTTTCCTAATCCTATTTGACTATTTAAAAAGAAAAGGCTAAGGACATACTAAAACGAGGGTACTTAAAGCTAAAAAACGAAGAAAACGAGAACGGGAACGAAATCCCGTTCTTTAAAAAGTGAAATTTCAAAATATTAACCCTACGAAAGTAATTTTCAAACCTAAGCCTAGAATATGATAAAAGAAAATTTTATAAAAAAAGAAAATTATTTTTTTGATTATTTTTCTATTTTTTATGATTTTTTAAAGTTTTTAACAAAATTAATTCACGAAAATTATAAAACTTTAAGCTAAAAATCCTAGAAAATTTCTAAAAGTAGCTAATGATAAGCAGAATGCAGGAAAAATGAAAAATCCTAAAGTGCTAAACTCAATAAGCCGGGAAAAATCAAACTAGCACTCGAAGTGCTTATTATAACTAAAACTCAAAAAGGTTATAAAAGAAATGAAAACGCACTGTAGGTCGTTAAAAGTTTACATGGTCGCTAGTGTTAGTGGTGTGTTGTGTGTGTGTTTTGAAAGGGTTGAGGGGGTTGAGGTTGTGGTTCGTGACTGCTACCCCATAATTTCCCCCCTTCCTTTTTTTTTGCAAAAACTTTGAAAAGCAAAATTTTAACACAGCTTAAAACTAAAATATTTTGTGAAAACTGCTTTTTTGAAAGCCACTAAATAAGCTGAAAACAGCTTTTTGAAACAGAAAGAGCACTTAGCTCTCTTAAAACTTGAATATACTAATAAACTAAGATAAACTTAAACCAGATCAAATAATCTATAACTAACTTAAAACTAACCTAATAAGCTAATCTAAGCTATAAATGAACAAATAGAATAAACCATAAGCTGAAAAAGATCAATAAGCATTTTTTTTACAAAACCAGTTATCAAACAGCCTGACCAGGCATCTTTGAGCTTATTTTTAAGCAATCAAACGAATCCTTATGAAAATCTAGCTTATACTACCTTTAAGCCTGGCCTATGAGCTACTCTAAACAATAAACAAAATACATTTTGAAATTCAAATAAGCACTTAAAAAGCTAACTGAAAAGGCTACTTGTGCTTATTTTCTATGTTTTTAGATCTTTAATGAAAAGACAAGATAAACTAAATCCTAACCTTAGTAAGCTAAATTCAACTTATAACTAACCTATCTAACAAATATAAGCAAAAATTAAGCTAAAAACTTCAATCAATAAGCTAAAATCTCAATAAGTACTTTTTTGAAAAACTGTTAACGAAACAGTCCATTAGGGCATCTTTGAGCTTATTTTACAATAAGCTAAAAGATCCTTATGGACTTTTGGCTTATACCACTTAAAACCTTGACCTACAAGTTACTTTTAAAAACTATTTTGATAATTAATAAGCATAAGGAAAAAGTTGAAGAAACGCTAACTTATTTATTTTTTATTTTTTCAAATACTTAATGAAAATGACAAATGTGATGATTTTAAAGCTAAAAACAGTTAGTTAAATAAGCTAGATTTGAAAATAAGTTCAACAGATGAAGTGAATTAAAACTTCTTGTATACTAAAGATTAAGAACTAATAACTACTATAACCCTCTGATAATTTAACTAGAAATTGGCTACTTGTCTATAATCCTATCTGATGTAGTTTGCACTTAGATGACCAAAACTCAATTTGCACAAGTGCAGGCTTAAGGCTTGGATTCTACTACTTTTAAAATACTTAACTAAGAGTCAAAAGAGTAATAACAACAACTAAAATACTTTGAGCTTAAAATTACTAGCGACAAAACAAATTCTAACATATGCTTAACATCTACTAAAACGCTACTTTGATTAAAACTGATTACAACTAACACAGACCTTAAAACTTGGATTCATAAACTCAGAAATGAAGTTCAAAGTTGTTTTAAAAGACCAAAAGGCTATGGGCAGTACTAACGTAAGTTAGTACTATCATAAGCCAACACCCCTTTAAACAATTTATTCTCATTTTTAGCTTATGAATTTGAAAGTTAAGGTACAAAATGCAATTACCAGATATTATTAAGCTTTAATAAGACCTAATAAGCAGATTTAAATAAACTAACAAGCTAGAACAATAAGCTGCTATACTAAGCTAATATTTTTGGTTTTTTAACTGTTTTATACTAAAAACTAGAAAACTAAGATTAATACTAAAATTTAAACACACCAAGCATGAAATGACTAAAATAAACAATAACATGTTAATCTAGCAGTAATAAGCAAACATAAAGCCTGAGTAAAGAAAAGTGCAGTATTAAGCTATAAGTCGAGAATTGAAATTGTTACCTTATACCCTTGACACGAACAGGGATGAAATTTGCTAAAAAGCTAATCAATAGCTCTAGCTTATCAAAATGATAAGGTGGTAAGGTCCATAAGCCCATCTCGTATTGGCTTATCATCCATAATTCAAGCTGAGGTCTTATTTAAGTGTTAATTTTGAATGAATCTAGCTCAGTTAAGCTTAAAGGCTTAACTAGATTAAATCTAGCTTAAGAGTAACAAAGAGAGCTTATTAAGAGCTTAAGATATTATTTAGCAAAATTCATAAAAGTAAACACAATTTTAAAGTAAAAATGCAATTTCATTAATAAGAAAAGGATTACAATGCTTTTAAAGAAAGATTACATTAAGAAAAGATTAATAAGCTGGAAATAAGCTAAACTACACTACTCTAAAACTACCCAACTCCTAGATGGCATTTGTGTGTGTGAGGAGCTCTCCTTTTATAGGCTTCAGTGGAAGCATCTAGGCCTTTGGACGCTCCTTGGTGTGTTAGTTGTGTGAGAGGATTCACAATCCTTGATCATATCCCTTGATTTGTCCTTGTACTTCTTTCTGACCTCTGCACACGCTCCTCTTGATTTGATCTTGGCCATTTAATCATTGCCCATCATTGGATGCCCTTTCTTAGCCCTTGTATCAAAATTGAAGCACACAGATTGTCAGCGTGGTAATCCTACATTTTTGGAGCTCTTGTGCTTCTTTTGGCCTGATTTTAGTGCAAAATCCCACTTTTAGATGTGTTTCTTTTGAGTCCCGCATGTCATTCTTGTTGTACAGCTGACCTATCAATATACTTTGGTTGATGTTTCTTTTGCTGAGTTGTAAGCTTAGTACTAAGAATCTTCTGGCCACGTCAATTTGAGCTTGGGAGGGTTCATTGCATTTTAATTAGCTTAAAATGAGAAGGGTGAAATGGGGGAGACGGTGAACAGTAAAACTATTTTTCCCGCCCCCAATTTTATACGTTTGTTGGTTTGACTGAGCTAAATGGGGCGTAACTACTAACAACTAAAAACGGGAAAAAGGAGATGCCATGTGTGTGAGGCTTGCTCTCTATTTATAGCCTTAGAGTGAAGCTTCTAGGAGTCTAGCCCACTCCTTTTGTCCATGATCTTAGCCCTTAATCCTTTGATCTTATTTATGGTTTGTTGGATTGATATGATGAGCACACGGATTGCCAATGTGGCATTCCGTGTGTCAGACCTTGTGTGTTTCTTTTGCACTAGATTTAGTGTACAAATCCAATCATTGGTGTGCTTCTTTCAATGCCCATGTGTCCTCCTTGTGGTGTCCTGGCCAATGAGAGGCTTTTGTGACATCTAACTCTGCCACATCGTACCTTGGTACTCGAATCATAGAGCCACATCATCAATTGCCATTTACCCTTTGATTTCGAGCTAGATAAATTTGGGGAAGATGAATGAATAGTAAAAATGACTTCCCGCGCCTTTTTCATTTGTTTGACCCAGGTGTGAGGGTTGACTTTGGGCTCGGGTTTTATAGAAAATAGAATTGGGCCAGGAATTTGGGCTTTGTTATAAGGTTGTGTTATAAAGATAACAACTGTTATCTCTTTATTATAAGGAGATAACGGTGTGAGGGTTTAGGGACTTTTAGTGAAATTAGTGTTTAACATTTAGGGCATTTTGGGAATCTTGAGGATTTTGACTTTTTGTGGTTGACCAATGTTGACAAAGGATTGACTATGTTGACCATTGATAAATACTTCCGGCTCTTTTGCACTCTTTTCGTTCCCGTGTCCGTGTTTGTCCGGCTTTGACTGTTTTCTTGTGATCTTTGCATTATCCGTACCTACACATTCACAAACAACAAAATACACAAATACAAGTATATTTTTGCTCATTTTAATCATTTAAGGGCCATTTTGGATATAATAAGGATATGTGATTTCTCACATATCAAAATTCCCCAAACTAAGCGATTGCGTGTCCTCACGCAATATTATATGCTTTAAAACCAAATACCTCAAAACTTCCCCAAACTAAATCTTTGAAAAGTAGCAAAGACTTTTGTGGGGAGAGTTAAGAAATCACAAGCTTTAAAACACCCCATTTTCCCATTTTTCAAAACTTTTTCCATTTTATGATTTTTTTTTAATTACCTAGAATATTCTGACTTTCATTATTTTCATAACCGTTAGGGATCATAGAACAAGATGCATTTCGATCCGAGAATGCCCCAAAAAGGATTAATTCATCGTCCCCGACTTTTCACTAGCTCCAAACCAAGCTTAAAACGAAATCACCGTTAAATATCAGCTAAGATGCTAACACTACTCATATTTGCAACTTGTGAACTTTTCACTCCCGACAATTATTATATATTAGGTGAATGTGCTATTTTGAATTTCAACCATGGATCAACGTTTTGCAAAATTCTATGCTTCACGTTCCACCCGAGAATAATGAATTTAAAGGCGAGATCATCCCATGTAGCGACTTTCGTCTCGGCACATCCCGACCTTGCGGCTAAGTGACCAGGCTTTTGACACCCCACAGAGACTAGTATCGGGACTCACAGACCTTAGCTTTCAAAAACTCTCTGGTTTCCCATTTACACATAGCTTATTTAAAAACTTAAAATAGAATAGTCGAAGTTCAAAAGCATATTTAAATTTAACAAAAAGATATCTATTTATTAATTCACACTTAATAATTAAACATTGTTGCAATTGTAACCCTCGACTTTTAGAAAGGCTGTTTGCATACATGGTTTTATGAGCCGGCAAGATGCAACAAACTTTTATCAGTCTCGGATTTTTATTCTTACTATGGGCTTTCTTTAGAAGGCTGTAACATCGGTTGTGAGCCGGCAAGATACAACAAACTTTTATCAGCCCACAGTTTATATTTATTATATCATCATTTTTTTATGATATAGAGAGACTTCCTTTTTGAAAATATCAAGTATAAATTTGAACTTAAGATAAATTTTTTTGCTCTTAATACATAAAGATTGTTGATTTAAGTTTAATTTCAAAAATAGCACTATTATTATTTTTAGAAGCTTATGGAGAAAAAAGCAACAAAGTACACACATGAGTCTCTTTAGATTTCCAAATATCCTTGTTTAGCATCCCACTCATAATTAAACACTATCAATTTTTCTTTCTTCTGGCGTAAATGATTTGCGAAAGCTTAGTCTAAATGTTAAGGACAAGCTAGAGCTCAAAACGGCTCGATCGGGTCAAATTTATTCTTATTCTACCAGCAAGGAAGTAATTTATGAAAAATAACATTATTTTAGTTTTGAAAATTTTTAAAATTTTTTCATGTTTTTGAAATTTTTGGTGGTATAAAAAACTGGTTTACGCGAAACAACAGATCAAATTGATAGATCCCCCCCCCCCCCCCATACTAGAATTAAACATTGTCCTCAATGTTTTAAGAAGGGTCTCTACGTAAATCCTAAGCCGTTTATTAAGTATGCTTAAAGATAAACGTTAGTCGATAAGATTAGGATAATGAATTTCCCCAAACTAATGGCAAGCAAAGGCTAGGAAGCTCGAGTGAACCGGGATAAAACACCAAACACGAGAGTATTCAGAAAATTTTTAGGTCAATCCTACAAAAAATCACAAGCACAAACAACAGGAATTTGGAAGAGTACAAGCCTCCTCACATCACAATAGAAATAAGAAAGAAAAATAAAAGGATAAGCATAGCGTGCCTCCCACGAAGCGCTTGTATAGGGTCACTAAGCTTGACCCAATCCTCGAATTCATTTGTCCTTGGGGAAGGTTTAGAGATCCGAGACAACCAATTGTGGTACGTCCCCTCCAAAGTAGTGCTTAATTCGATGACCGTTCACCTTGAAATTTGGCCAGTAGTTTTGGGATAACTCAACGGTGCCATATGGAAAGACTTGGGAACTGGTGAACGGTCCCGACCAACGGGATTTCAACTTGCCTGAGAACATCTTTAATCGAGAGTTAAATAGGAGGATTTGATCACCGACGTTGAAAACATGATTTTTGATCGTTGAGTCATGGATCCTCTTTGTTTTCTCTTTATAGATCAAAGAGTTCTCATAGGCATAATCACGAAGTTCATTTAATTCATTGAGTTGAACTTTACGATGATCACTCGCGGTCTCAAGGTCAAAGTTTGCATGCTTCAAGGCCCAATAGGCTTTGTGCTCGAGCTCGATCGGTAGATGACATGCCTTTCCATACCCGAGCTTATATGGGGTGCACCCGATGGGTGTTTTGTAAGTTGTACGGAAGGCCCAGAGTGCATCATCTAGTTTATCAGACCAAGAGGCATGATTCTCACCCACGGTCCTTTCAAGAATTTATTTCAAGCCACGATTGGATACCTCAACTTGCCCACTTATTTGTGGGTCATACGCGGTGGAGAGACGGTGAGTAACTTCGTATTTAAGCATGACCTTTACAAACTAGTCATTGCAAAAATGGGTTTCGCGATCACTTATGATAGCAAGAGGGGCACCGAATCAGGCGAAGAGAGATTTAAGAAATTTGCAAACAACTCGGGCATCGTTGGTGGGGAGCGCTTTCGCTTCAACCCATTTTGACAAATAGTCGACCGCCACGAGTATATATTTGTTCCCTCGTGAAGACGGGAATGGCCCCATGAAATCTATGCCCCACACGTCAAAGATTTCACAAACTTGGATGGAATTTTGAGGCATTTCATCACGTTGCGAAATTTTTCCTTGACGCTGACAAGTGTCACATCGGGTGACCAAGTCATGGGCATCTTTGTAAATCGTGGGCCAATAAAATCCTGAGTCAAAAACCTTTTTGGCGGTGTAGTTGGCACCGTAATGTCCCCCGGTGGGTCCACTATGGCAAGCTGTGAGGATGTCAACAGCTTCTTGGCCTGCAACACACCGCCGAATCATTTGATCCGCACATATTTTGAACAAATAGGGGTCGTCCCAAAAGTAGTGTTTAACATCCTTGAAAAACTTGTTCTTTTGTTGGGACGACATCCCTTTAACAATGAAATTCCTCGCGTGGTAATTTGCATAATCGGCAAACCACGGGGTACTTGAGTCACCACGAGAAGTCACCATATTAAGTGTCTTAAGAGGAAACTTTTCATTCACCTCTTTTGGGTCGAGCACATTTTCATACGGATTTTCTAATCGGGAAAGATGATCGGCCGCGAGATTCTCGGCTCCTTTTGTGTCAATTACGTTGAAATCAAACTCTTAAAGGAGGAGAACCTACCGGAGCAATCTCGCCTTGGAATCCTTTTTAGCAAAGAGTTATTTTAAGGCGGAGTAATCCGTATACACTACACTTCTGTTCAAGATGAGGTAATTCGGAATTTTTCAAAGGCATATACCACGGCTAACATTTCTTTCTCTGTCGTAGTGTAATGCGATTCTGCCTCGTTCATTGTTTTACTAGCATAGTGTATAGGCCTAAAGTGTTTTTCATGACGTTGCCCCAAGACTGCACCTATGGCAAAGTCGCTTGCATCACACATAAGCTCAAAGGGTAGGTCCCAGTATGGAGCAATCAAGATTGAAGCTTCAGTTAGTTTTTTCTTTAATGTTTGAAAAGCTTGAATACAATCATCGGAAAAAATAAACAGAGTATTCTTCTCAAGAAAATGAGTCATCGGTCGGGAAATTTTGGAAAAATCCTTAACGAATCGTCGGTAGAAACCGACATGACCGAGAAAACTCCTAACACCCTTTACGGTGATAGGATGAGGTAACTTAGCAATCACATCAATTTTGGCTTTATCAACCTTAATCCCTTTTTTGGAAATCTTATGGCAAAGGACAATGCCTTCCTTTTACCATAAAATGATCTTTTTCCAGTTTAGACAAAGATTGGTGTCTTCACACCTCTATGATGCATCTTGTCTACCCGAGAGATGCAATTTTCGATATATGAATTCCCAAAAATGGAAAAGTCGTACCATGAAGAACTTCCATTGTTTTTTTCGATCCATATCTTGAAAGATAGCCATCATTACACTTTTGGACGAGCCCGGTGCATGGCATAACCTAAGGCATGCGCGGTTGGCGGAATGTTCCGTCAAGGAACGTGAATGTTGTCTTTTCTTGATCATGAGGGTCGATGGGAATTTGAAAGTAACCCGAGAAACCATGAGAAACAATAGTACTTGTTTCCCACTAATCCTCTCAAGAATTTGGATCCTATAAACGGTAGTGAAAAGTGGTCTTTAAGAGTGCTTCATTTAACTTTCGGTTGTCAATGCATTTACGCCATCCAGTAACCTGTCGAGTCGGAATCAAATTCATTTTCAACAATGGGAAACACCTTTTTCGTTACGCAATGTACGGGGCTCTACCCAAGGACGATCTGAGATCGGGTAAATTAATTCGGTGTCCTAAGAAGTTTTTCAACTCTTTTTGATGACATCATGGATCTTTGGATTCACCCGTCTTTGGTGTTAATGTTACAGCACCGATTTGTAGTCCCTTTCATAAGAATCTTGTGAGTACAAAATTCAGGTTAATAACCCTTGATGTCGGGAGAGGTTCCAAGCGATGGATCGCTTGTGTGACTCAAAACCTTTTATGAGAGCGGCCTTTTTCCTGACCTAAGTTTCTTTAGCAATTATGATGGGTAACTTGTTGTCGCCTTCCGAAAATGCGTATTGGAGATGAGGAGGTAAGTCCTTGAGTTCGACCTCGGGAGGTTTATCAATTGAAGATTTATCAGTTTTAGCTTTACAAATTTTAAGTTCTTTTTGAATTTCAGGCAAATAATTTCCTTGATTAGGAAGTGGTGATGGATCATCATTGAGAAATGATTCAAGAAGAAGAATATCCCCCTCCGGGTCATAGTAAGAGTCATCAACTTCTAGTGAAGTTGGATCATCTTCAAGAGCAAGGAAAGCATCGACTTCCTCAAGAAGAAAATCACTATCCCCGAAGGGAGTGAGAGTTGGAGAAGAGGTAGAGACGATCAGGTCATAGTAAGGAGTGGGATTACCACTTGCGATCACATTGGAGAAAGAACGAGAGAGAACTCTTGAGATTACTCCTCACAAGCCATTTAATAGAGTCGATTCGATTCGCCGTCATATCATCGAAAATAGAGAGTATTCTCGAAGTTTGGTTTCAAGATTGATTGTTACGGCTTCTTTCCACATGAAGACTTAATTCCCTTCATACACATAAATCAAAGCACGTTCAGTCTTTAAGAAGGGATCTCCCGAGTATTAGGGTTTACTTCATGGATAGGCACATCAAAAGTCTATCACGACTACAAAGTCGGCGGAACGAAATTTGAATTTTTCCTACTTTGAGTATTAGACATCCTTTCGGCAGATACGATTGGTTTGGTAATACGAACGGGCTGCAAGTTCAAGAGTATACAGTAGGGAGTGAGCTCAGGAAGAGAAAGCTTTTCCACACGGATAATGGCATTGAGATTAGCTAGTGCCAAGATCGGAAAAGGCTGAGCACTCTTCCATTCGGTAGTAAAATCATACAGTATTAGAAATTTGCATGGGTCTCTATAGTTTTTTTTTGGGTAACTTGTTGAGGATAACGGCACCGGTCCGAATCTACGACTCCGACAATGCTCATTCAAAGGAGTTCTAGCCATTTCACTTAATTTTTCTTTGTTTCCGATTAAGGCTTTAAGAGTCGAGGCAAATTTTGGCATAAGAATCAAAGCATCCGCTAAGCTAATTTTGAAAACTCATATCTTGAAAGATTTTGTAGAATTTCTCAATTTGGTCGTTAGCTTTTTCATGGCGCTTTTCATCATTACGTCTCGAAGGATATGGAATTGACGGTTTTAAGTTAGGCATCGGAGCACTAACGGGAGCAACAGCGGGCTCAGAATTTGGTACTTGAGATTGAACTTGGACAACCGGAGGTTGGACGTCTTTGGTACTTCTGTTATTAGTAGGAGGCACCGTGTCCTTTGTCACCTCGGTTTCACGTTTTACTACTTTTGGAGTAAAGTGAAGTAGTAGGAATCATTGGGCTCCTTGATAAGAAACACCGCTTCGGGTGGTAATACCTTTCAAATCTACCTTCGGGTTAGTAATGGTATTACTAGGGAGTGTCCCTGAACCTGAAGTAGAAGCGGTATTAGAATTCACAAACTTGGAAAGCATGTCCATTAAATTAGTCATTTGATTTTGCAAATTTTGGTTTTGGTCTTGCATGTTTCTCATCACTACATCATTAGCTTTGACATAGCTTTCAAAATCGTTCTTAGTCACACCTTGTGTTTGCAGAGCCGGAGCTTGGTAAGGTGGAGCTTGGTGAACCGGGGGTTGATTAATCAGAGGTCGATAAATTTGGCCTTGGTTGTAATTATTTCCCTGGTTTTGGTTATTTCCTTGGTTTTGAACGAGAGGAAAACCGAGAGGTCAAATTTAATTAGCAATCGGGGCTCGGTAACTGGTATTTCCTTGATTGAAATTAGTTGCTGCTGCTTGGGAAACATACTCTTGAATATTGTCATGATAAACGTTGCCATCAGTGGCGGGACAATTTCGGTAAGAATGAGCACCACCACAAGTAACACAACTTTCCTCGACCGCTTTTACGAGAGCGGGAGCTGGGGTTTGGTTTTTCTTATCGAGAAGTAAAGCTTTCACCATATCTTTAAGTTCGGCAACATCGGGAGAGATACCAGGGGTAGAAGAGCTCGAACTCACTTTTGCAACAACCGGTTTGTTACGTGAATTACGAACTTTGGATTTGCTTTCAATGATTCCGTAGGCAATTCGGGGATTTATCAAAAAGTTAACCACCGCGGCGAATTCAATTGAATCTAGATCATTTATGAGTTCAAAGCATTATAGAAAGACATCAAGCTGATGAAACTCCAAATAATCCATGATATAGGCATGCTCGAAGAAGATCATTGAATCGGTCCCATGCCTCGTAGAAAGTTTCATCAAATCGTTGTTGAAATCTCGTGATCTCATTTCGAAGATGTTAGGATCATGAAAAATACTTGGTCACCCCGTTTTATGTCTAAGCATGGGATAGCTCGTAGGCTTAATATTAATCGTTTAGTTAATCCGTATTGACTTATGGGTTGGTCGGTTCTTTACCCATTTGTTGGGCCCTCTTCTGGCTCTTAGGGCACCAAAACACTTGTATAAAATACCTCTTTTCCTACACCATGGGTAAGGGGGTTGGTTGTTCATTTCTATACACAACACTTTAAAGAGTGTTTTCTCTTACTGACTAGTCACTTTCTCTCTCTAGAAATTCGGCCAACCCATCATTCCTAGGCTTGTGTTGTGATAACCAATATACTACAATTGGTATCAGAGCCCGTGGGATGATTAGATAGATTGTGTGTGCATTTTCTTGGTTAGTTTAGATCAAAAGTTTAGTTTTTGAAGGTTTATGGTCTTTTTCTTGACACTCTTTGATTCTCACGTTTGTGGTGTTAAAGTTAGTGTTTTTATTGTTGTTATAACCTTCTAGGATCAAGTTGTGCAAAAGAAACCAAGCAAAAACATTCAAAAGGGTGATTTTTAGGTGAAAAAGTTCGTATTTTTCTTGACTGCGTTTTGTCTCACTGTCAAGTTCTTGGTTGCGTTTTGCTTCCTGCGTTTTGTCAAAAATGTACACTGCGTTTTGTCATTTTGTAAAGTACAACAGTACTGCATTTTGTCGTATTAGGTGTTGCGTTTTGCTCTTGCGTTTTGCTTATGCATTTTGGTTCTGCGATTTGGTGCTGCGTTTTGCTTAATTGAAGACCTTCTTGCGTTTTGCCTAGGAGAAACTCTGCCCATTTCAATATTTGGTTGCGTTTTGTCTAAAGCCTGGACTGCGTTTTGCTTCAAGACATCTTGCGTTTTGTCTCAAGACTTTCCTGCATTTTGCCTCAAGACTTTCAGCGTTTTGTATACTTTTGAAACATCTCTGAGTTTTGGTAAAAAGAAACTCTGGCAAAATTTTCTTCCTCACTGCGTTTTGTCTAAGCTTCTTCACTGCGTTTTGTCTTAGCTTCTTCACTGCGTTTTGTATAGATTTTCTCTGCGTTTGGCTAAGTTCTTATTATCTTCATTACGTAAAACTCATTTCAACCAAACCAAACCACAACTTTAACAACATCTCACCATAACTTACAATCAATCACCATTTTTAACATTACAATCTCTTATCATTGTACCGATCCCAAAAGTTTTTTCGAACACAAACAATCAATCACTGGCTGTAATTATGGATCAGGTCGAGCATGAGATTCATAGCGAATTACAACAGTCAACTGTTATTGACTCAAATAATGTTGATATGGGTAATTGTAATGTTATCCCATATGAACAATATCTGACTACCAATGACATTTCTGTTGTACCAAGTTGTGGATCTTCTGCTCCAAATAATGTTATGTGTTAATTGATAATAATGTGCACATCCTAATGAATGTTAGTTTTAGTAAACTAAACTAGTATATATCAAGGACCAAGTGCCAATATGAACCAACGTGCTAAGTTTGTTGAAATTACTGAACTGGGAAACTGTAGGAATGATGATCAATGCGTATACTTATACAAGATCGTAATCGAATGGAAGAAAAAACTAAAACAGGAGCTACATTCCGTTAAGCTACAGCTTGACCACTCTATTAAAAGCCAAACGGTAATACAAAAAAATGTAAATACTTTACAACAAACTTTTAAGCATAAGTGAGGTCTCAATCTGAATGATTTTTTCAAAACCTGAGAAAGCGTAAAGGATAAACTTAATAATTAAGTTTTCACACACAAGATCAATCCCATTCAAAAATATTCTATGATGCTTGAAACCTAAAAAGTTATGTGAACAGTTTATTCGCGATTCAATTTTCCAGCCCTTTCGGAAAATAGCAATAGTGTGCGCAAAACCCGATTTTTCTATTAGATAAGGCCAAAGTGGTAAACCAACACTTTATGTTGGTAATGAAATATTTTATCCGGACCATGGACCCTACAATGGTTTTAATATCCATTTCATTGGGAAGACCTAGAGTTAGCGAGTTAACTAGGCCAAAAAATGAAATGAGAGAATTAATGACCGCGTGTGTGTGGAATAAGAGATTAAGTACATACCTCTAAATTATTCCAAAGAGAATTCCTTGCAACTTTCCACACCACAGACCCAACTAACCCCTGAACAAGTATTTTTGTCTTAGATCTAGGCAAAAACGGAGGCCGAAGAGCTAAAGGCAAATAAACACCCTTGCACAGTTTTACCACCAATGCGACTGTGTATCTTCCCAATAACACCTGTCCATCTGGTCCTCTTGTGCCGAACGGCTCAACCACAAGGTCAAGTAAATATTGGTATATATATAATTTACTCAACTTTTTTAGGACTTTGAAAAGACTTGTAAGAAACGAATTACACCAACGGGAATAACTGAAGGGGAAAAGGGTTTTGAGCAAACTAAACGGTGTTACGTAATGGAAGTCATTCCATTTTTCAATCTACTCAATGAAACATTTGATAGTGTTCAAAAATATTGTCATCTGAAGTTAGAGCATGAAAGCAGTTTTTGAAAATATGGAAGCGGAAGTGGACCAGAATGCTGTAGACAAAAAATGTGGGGAGATTAAACGTAGGAATCTCCTCATCATGAATGAGAATTTAATTGTTGAATGCTTGTCCAAAGATGTGTTTTATACTGCAACTGATTCTGTGTTAAATGTATCTAGATTTTCTGACATGCATGATGCACTCACTATTGCTCAAAATCGTATTGCCGACCTTGAATCTGAAAATTTTAATCTGAGAAACAAGATTCAAAATGAATGAATCATGAATATGTAAAAAACATTTTCTCCAAACTTGAAGTTGAACACTTTAACTTACAATTTTAAAGTATCAAAATCTCAAAGAACATTTTGGAAACAAAAAACTAGTGACGTCTTCGGATGCTCCTTCATTTGATTCACTGTTTGTGATTGGGAAACTAAATGAACAGATTCAAAGTCGAGGCAATACGATTCATGAATTAAAGGAGAAAATCTCTCGCTTAACAGAGAAAAATAGTGATGCAGATCCCACTCTTGACCTTAAGGCCTTAGTTTCTCAGAACAAAGATTTAACTGCAAAGCTCAATGCCCTTCACGATCTCAATGAACGCTTTAAGGCAGAAAATGCAAAAGTTAAGCAGCATTATAAGGAATTGTATGATTCAATTAAGATAACGCGTGCTAAAACTAATGACCAGAAAAACTCTTTGTTAACTGAAATTGAGAATCTAAAGACCCAACTCAAAGGGAAAATGCCTTGTGTCACTATTGATGTTAAAACACCAAAGGTTTCTGTTTTTGATAGTATTATTGATGTTGAACCAATTCCTCCACGTCAAAGAAGCAATAGGAATGTTCATCACGGTTATCTCAACAGCCTTAAGGATACCTTAGATACACTCCGTGAGATAGTTGAAGAGGCTAGAAGTGAACTACCTTCGGATAGTAATCTAGACTATGCCTGCGTTTACACTAAACGGTCTCAGGAACTATTAGCAAATGCAAGTGCCTCATGTCCTAAAGCGGTTAACAAACGAGATAAATTCATTGCTACTACACCTGTCACTAAGAAAAAGCGTGTAACCTTTGCTGACCCATTGGAAACCTCAGGCAACAACACACCAAAACATGTCAAGCAACAATCAGTTCAACCAACTAATGTTCCTATTCTTCCTTCTACAGGAGTAAACACTGCCACTATAGCTAGCGGGTCAAAGCCTAGGAGCAATACAAAGAAAGATAAGACCTTGCCAGCTAAAAGTGTGCCCAAGAAGAAAGTAGAAGACCACCCTAGGAATAATAAGTCGAAACTGAGCAAAAAGAATCGTGTTGATTCATGTACTAGCGTTAGGAGTACTGTATGTGATACGAATTCTAATTCACTTTGCAAGACATGTAATGAATGCATTAATTCAGATAGTCATGATAAATGTGTTGATAAGTCCTTAAAGTTTTCAACCAACCCCTGCAGGAAAATTGGGAGAGTCAAAACAGGTTGAAACAAACATGGCAACCACCGGAAAAACTATTTACCACCGTAGGACTTCATTGGAAGCTCACTGGCTAGACATTACCTTTTGGTGCACCAATGCCCTTTAAACTAGGAAAAAACTTACACCTAAAAGTTGTGCATGTAAAAACTATGGTACCTCTGGTAGAATAATCCGGTTAAAGAGGACAGTGCCCTTTATATAGGCCTACTGCACTTTACTAGTGTGTCATGCTTGCAGGACCCTTCAGCAAATCATTCCCTGTGGATTACAATATGTTTGCTCTAACCAAAAACTAGACCCAACATCGATTGGGGGATCCAATGTGTCTAAACCTCACTTACTGTGTTCAATTGCACGGTCGTACGCCCCACTGGTAGTTCGAAACATTACCTTTAGGTGCACAATGCCCTTTAAATAGGAAAACTACATAAAGTTGTGCATGTGAAAAATTTGGAAGCCCACTGGTAGATTAGTACGTTAAGAGGACAGTGCCCTTTAACTAGCCTACTTGCACTTACTAGTTGATGTCTTGCTTGAGGACCCTCAGGCACATTCATGCCACGTGGATTACAATACTGTTTGCTCTAACACAACTAGACCCAATCATCGACTTGGAGGATCCATGTGTCTAACTCTCACATTTTCATCTGTGTTCAACTGAGGTGTACGCCCACTCGTAGAACATTACATTTTAGGTGCCTATGCCCTTTAATAGGAAAACTACACCTAAAGTTTGTGCATATTATTTTTTCGTGCATGTTAAAAATATGGAAGGCCCAATGGTAGATTAATCCCGTTTATGAGGATAGTGCCCTTTTTACTAGGCTACTGCACCTTACTTGTTGATGTTCATGCTTGCAGACCCTCAGGCACATCATGCCCCCGTGGATTACAATACTGTTTGCTCTAACCAACTAGACCCCAACATCGATTGGGGATCCAATGTGTCTTACTCTCCATTTTCATCTGTGTTCAAATGCAGGTCGTACAATTGTCCTTTGGTATTTGGAATCAGGCTGCTCAAAACATATGACTAGAGATCGCTCACGGCTCAGGAATTTCGTGAAAAAGTTTATCGGATTGTTCGATTTTGGAAAGACCATTTTGGGTGCAATTATGGGTTTATGGGGATTACGTCATTGGTGGACGTGTAATTCAGGGCTTTACTATGTAGAGGACTTGGACATACCTTTTTCTCTATCGGTCAATTTGTGATTTGATCTTGAAGTTGTCCCTTCAAAAAGAACAACATGTGTCATCTTGAGACTTAGATGGGTTTTGATAAGTGTCGACCTTATTAAGGATTGTAGTTGGCACGTACTTATACACCATTTCTGGTTGAAGATTATGATGAGGTCCTCTCCCGTGTGCTACTGTCTAAAAGCCTCCAAGAACAAATCTGGTTATTGGCATCGCCGCTGAATCACTTATACTTTGGTCACCCTCAAGGATCTTGCTAGTAAAGAGCTTGTTTAGAGCTTACCTCGGTTGAAGTTTTGAAAAGGATCTTTTGTGTTCTGGCTACAACTTAGAAAGAGCAGGAAGCTACCACAAACCAAGCGATTAACATCATTATGGAAGTTTTACACACCCTTCACTGGTTTTATGCGGACCGCTGAGAGTACAGAGTATAAAATGGGAGACATACATTTGGTAATAGTCGATGACTACTCTAGGTTTAAAATGGGTGAAGTGTTTTAGACAAAGTTGGAGACTATGCTTTTGTAATTCAAACCTGTTTAAAAAAACTCAAGTTGGTCCAACAAAACTGTCAGGTTCGTGTAGACTGAAATGGAAACGAAATTGTGAATAAAGCCTATTGATTACTTTGAAAGGTCGGCATCTACCCACGAGAGACGTTCTGAGAAATCCTAGTTGAATGGCATTGGTTGAACAAAGGAATGCGCACTCTTGTTTGAACGAAGGAATCGGCAACTCTTTGTTGGTTACACACCTTAACAGGAAGGGGTACAGAATCTACACAAAGGACCCGAAAATCATGGAGGAAAACTATTCAGTCACATTTAATGAGGTGATGTAAGCAAACAGCTCCTGTACACTCAGTCCAGGATCCGCACATAACCTTTTGACGCTGGACCTATCAGGTTTGGGCTCGTTCCTAATCCTCTCCATGCTGCTCCTTATGTATCCTACCAATAAGGAACTAGTATTTTGTTCCATCCTATTGTTTTGTATGAATATTTTGAGACTTCCCCGGTTGGATTGGTCTGGTACCCCTACTCCTGACAGCTCAAGCTAAAGTCAAACAGAATAATGAGTTTGAAGATGAGATCATCCCATGTAGCGACTTTCGTCTCGGCACATCCCAACCTTGCGGCTAAGTGACCAGGCTTTTGACACCTCACAGAGACTAGTATCGGGACTCACGGACCTTAGGTTTCAAAAACTCTCAGGTTTCCCGAATATACATAGCTTTAAAATAGAATAGTCAAAGTTCAAAAGCATATTTGAATTTAACAAAAAAAGAAATCTATTTATTAATTTAAACTTAATATTAAACATTTATGCAATTGTAACCCTCGACCTTTTAGAAGGCTGCAACATCGGTTGTGAGCCGGCAAGATGCATCAAACTTTTTTCAGTCTCGGATTTTTATTCTTACTATGGGCTTTCTTTAGAAGACTACCACATCGGTTGTGAGCCGGCAAGAGGTAGTAAACTTTTATCAACCCACAGCTTTTATTTAATTATATTTTCTATCATTTATATAGAAGACTTCTTTTTGAAAAATTCAAGTATAAGTTTGAACTAAGACTAAATTTTTTTGCTATATTATACATAAAAATTGTTGATCTAAGTTTAATCTCCAAAAACAGCACGTATATTAATCCGGTTAGGAGCTTATGGGAAAAAAACCACAAATTACATACACGAGCTCTTAAGATTTCCAACTAATCCTTGCTTAGCATCCTACTCGTACTTAACTCTATCAATTTTCGTTCTTCACGAATTTCCACGAATGCTTAGCCTAAAAGTTAAGGAACAAGCTAGAGCTCAACACGCTCGATCGGGTCAAAATTTATTCTTATTCTACCCAGCAGGAAAGTCAAAAATTATGACAAAACACTTACAAAATTTAAATTTTTGTGGAAAAACAGGGTACGTGAGAACAACGGCTGCAGGTATAATCAAATCAATAGATCCCCCCACATACTAGAGTTAAACATTGTCCTCAATGTTTTAAGAAGCGTCTCTACGTAAATCCTAAGCCGTTTATTAAGGATGCTTAAAGAGAAATGTTAGTCGATAAGATTAGGATATCGGATTTCTCCAAACTAATTGCAAGCAAAGGCTAGAAAGCTCGAGTGGACCGGGACAAAACACCAAACACGAGAGTCTTCAGAAAATTTTAGGTAAATCCTATAAAAAATCACAAGCACAAACAACAAGAAAAGGAAAAGTACAAGCCTTCTCACATCACAATAGAAATAAGAAAGAAAATAATAGAAGGATAAGCATGGGGTGCCTCCCACGAAGAGCTTGTTTAGGATCACTAAGCTTAACATAATCCCCACATTTAGTTGTCCTTGGGGAAGGTTTGGAGATCCAGGACAACCAATTGTGGTACGCCCCCTCCAAAGTAGTGCTTAATTCGATGACCGTTCACCTTGAAATTTGTCCCGGAGTTTTGGGATAACTCAACGGTGCCATATGGAAAGACTTGGGAAATGGTGAACGGTCTAGACCAACGGGATTTTAACTTGCCAGAGAACATCTTTAATCTAGAGTTAAAGAGGAGGACTTGATCACCGACGTTGAAAACGCGGTTTTTGATCTTTGAGTCATGGATCCTCTTTGTTTTCTCTTTATAGATCAAAGAGTTCTCATAGGCATGATCACGAAGTTCATTTAGTTCATTGAGTTGAACTTTACGGTGATCACCCGCGGTCTTAAGGTTAAAGTTTGCATGCTTTAAGGCCCAGTAGGCTTTGTGCTCGAGCTCGATCGGTAGATGACATGCCTTTCCATACACGAGCTTGTATGGGGTACACCCGATGGGTGTTTTGTAAGCGGTACGGAAGGCCCAAAGTGCATCATCTAGTTTATCCGACCAAGATGCACGGTTCTCGCCCACGGTCCTTTCAAGAATTCGTTTCAAGCCACGATTGGATACCTCAACTTGCCCACTTGTTTGTGGGTGATACGCGGTGGAGAGACGGTGAGTAACTCCGTATTTAAGCATGACCTTTGCAAACTGGTCATTGCAAAAATGGGTTCCGCGATCACTTATGATAGCACGAGGGGCACCGAATCGGGCGAAGAGAGATTTAAGAAATTTGCAAACAACTCGGGCGTCGTTGGTGGGGAGCGCTTTCGCTTCAACCCATTTTGACAAATAGTCGACAGCCACGAGTATATATTTGTTCCCTCGTGAAGACGGGAACGGCCCCATGAAATTGATGCCCCACACGTCAAAGATTTCGCAAACTTGGATGGAATTTTGAGGCATTTCATCACGTTGCGAAATTTTTCCTTGACGCTAACAAGTGTCACATCGGGTGACCAAGTCATGGGCATCTCGGTAAATCGTGGGCCAATAAAATCCTGAGTCAAAAACCTTTTTGGCGGTGTAGTTGGCACCGTAATGTCCCCCGGTGGGTCCACTATGGCAAGCTGTGAGGATGTCAACAGCCCTTGGCCTGCAACACACTGTCGGATCATTTGATCCACACATATTTTGAACAAATAAGGGTCGTCCCAAAAGTAGTGTTTAACATCTTTAAAAAACTTGTTTTTCTGTTGGGACGACATCCCTTTAACAATGAAATTCCCCGCGTGGTAATTTGCATAATCGGCAAACCACGGGGTACTTGAGTCACCACGAAAAGTCACCATATTAAGTGTCTCGAGAGGAAACTTTTCATTTATCTCCTTTGGGTCGAGCACATTTTCAAAAGGATTTTCCAATCGGGAAAGATGATCGGCCGTGAGATTCTCAGCTCCTTTTGTGTCAATTACTTTGAATTTGAACTCTTAAAGGATGAGAACCCACCGGAGCAATCTCGCATTGGAATCTTTTTTAGCAAAGAGATATTTTAGGGCGAAGTGATTCGTATGCACTATGCTTTTGTTCAAGGTGAGGTAAGACCAGAATTTTTCGAAGGCATACACCATGACTAACATTTCTTTCTCTGTCGTGGTGTAATGCGATTATGCCTCGTTCATTGTTTTACTAGCATAGTGTATAGGCCTAAAGTGTTTTTTCATGACGTTGCTCCAAGACTGCACCTATGGCAAAGTCGCTTGCATCGCACATAAGCTCAAAGGGTAGATCTCAGTCGGGGGAAATCAAGATTGGAGCTTCGATAAGTTTTTTCTTTAACATTTCAAAAGCTTAAATACATTCATTGGAGAAGATGAACGGAGTATTTTTCTCAAGAAGATGAGAGCTTGAATACAATCATCGAAAAAAATGAACAAAGTATTTTTATCAAGAAGATGAGTCATTGGTCAGGAAATTTTGGAAAAATCCTTAATGAACCGCCGGTAGAAACCGGCATGACCGAGAAAACTCCGAACACCCTTTACGGTGGTGGGATGAGGTAACTTAGCAATCACATCAATTTTGGCTTTATCAACCTCAATCCCTTTTTTGGAAATCTTATGGCCAAGGACAATGCCTTCTTTTACCATAAAATGACTCTTTTCCCAGTTTAGACAAAGATTGGTGTCTTCACACCTTTGAAGCATCTTGTCTACACGAGAGAGGCAATTTTTGAAAGAATTCCCAAAAACCGAAAAGCCGTCCATGAAGACTTCCATCATTTTTTCGATCATATCATGAAAGATAGCCACCATACATCTCTGGAACATGCCCGGTGCATTGCATAAACCAAAAGGCATGCGACGGTAGGAAAACGTTTCGTAAGGACATGTGAATGTTGTCTTTTCTTGATCACGAGGGTCGATGGGAATTTGAAAAGACACCCTTCTGAAACCTTACGAGAAAACAATATACTCGATCCGCTTCAATACTCTCAAGCATTTTGATCCATAACGTAGTGGAAAGGGCTCTTACGAGTGGCTCATTTAAACTTTCGATAGTCAATGCATACACGTCCATCCGTAATCCCCAATCGAGTTGGAATTAATTCATTTTACAACAACGGTAAAAACACCCCTTTTTGTACGCAATGTACGTGGGCTTTACCCAAGGACATCCGAGATCGGGTAAATTAATCCAGCACAGAAGTTTTCACCTCTTTTTTATGACCTCGTGGATTTTTGGATTCACTCATCTTTGGTGTTGAACCGCCGGTTTGTAGTCCTCTTCCATAAGAATCTTGTGAGTACAGAATTCCGGGTTAATACCCTTGATATCGGAGAGTTTCCAAGCAACGGCTCGCTTGTGTGACTTCAAAACCTTTATGAGAGCGGTTTTTTCCTCGACACTTAAGTCTTTAGCAATTATGATGGGCAACTTGTTGTCACCTTCCAAAAATACGTATTCGAGATGAGGAGGTAAGTCCTTAAGTTCGACCTCGGGAGGTTCATCAATTGAAGATTTATCAGTTTTAGCTACACAAACTTTCAATTCTTTTCGAATTTCAGGCAAATAATTTTCTTGGTTGGGAGGGGGTGATGGATCATCATTGAGAAATGATTCAAGAAGTAGAATATCCCCCTCCGAGTCATAGTAAGAGTCATCAACTTTCGGTGAAGTTGGATCATCTTCAAGAGCGAGAAAAGCATCGACTTCCTCAAGAAGAAAATCACTATCCCCGAAAGGAGTGAGAGTCGGAGAAGAGGTAGAAACGATCGGGTCATAGTAAGGAGTGGGATTGCCACTTGCGATCACATCGGAGAAACCGAGAACTTCTTGAGAATACTCCTCACAAGCCAATTCAATAACGTCGATTCGGTTTGCCGTCATATCATCGTAATTAGAAGAATATCTCGAAGTTTGGTCAAGATTGAATGTTATGGCTTCTTTCCCAACACGAAGAGTTAATTCTCCTTCGTAAACATCAATCAAAGCACGTCCGGTCTTTAAGAAGGATCTCCCGAGAATTAGGGGAACTCGAGGATCGGCATCAAAGTCTACGACTACAAAGTCGGCCGGGAATTTGAACTTTCCTACTTTTAGGTAAACATCTTCAGCAATACCGATCGGTTTGGTAATCGAACGGTCTGCAAGTTCAAGAGTCATACAAGTAGGAGTGAGCTCAGGAAGAGAAAGCTTTTTCCACACGGATAATGGCATGAGATTTATGCTAGCGCCAAGATCGGCCAAGGCTAAGCACTCTTCCATTCCGGGAAAATCACATGGTATTAGAAATTTGTCGGGGTCTCCAAGTTTTTCGGGTAACTTGTTGAGGATAACCGCCGAACAATGCTCATTCAAAGGGGTTCTAGCCATTTCACTTAACTTTTCTTTGTTTCCGATTAAAGCTTTAAGAGTTGAGGCAAATTTTGGCATAAGAATCAAAGCATCCGCTAAGCTAATTTCGAAACTCATATCTTGAAAGATTTTGTAGAATTTCTCAACTTGGTCGTTAGCTTTTTCACGTTGCTTCTCATCATTACGTCTCGAAGGATATGGAATTGACGGTTTCAAGTTAGGCATCGGAGCACTAACGGGAATTACAACGGGCTCAGAATTTGGTACTTGAGATTGAACTTGGACAACCGGAGGTTGGACGTCTTTGGTACTTCCGTTATTAGTAGGAAGCACCGTGTCCTTTGTCACCTCTGGTTCACGTTCCACTACTTTAGTAGGTAAAGTAGTAGGAATCGCGGGTCTTTGATAAGCAACACCACTTCGGGCTTCGGGTGGTAATACCCTTCAAATCTACCTTCGGGTTAGTAATGGTATTACTAGGGAGTGTCCCTGAACCTGAAGTAGAAGCGGTATTGGAATTCACAAACTTAGAAAGCATGTCCGTTAAATTGGTCATTTGATTTTGCAAATTTTGGTTTTGGTCTTGCATGTTTCTCATCACTGCATCATTAGCTTTGACATAGCTTTCAAAATCGTTCTTAGTCACACCTTGTGTTTGCGGAGCCGATTTGGTAAAGGTGTAGCTTGGACGCGTGGGTTATTTAATCGAGGTCGTAAATTTGGCTTTGCTTGGTAATTTATTCCCCCGGTTTTGGTTGTAATGATTTTGGTTATTTCCTTAGTTTTGTTGAACGGGAGGAAAACCGGGAGGTCGAATTTGATTAGCAATCAGGGCTCGGTAACCGGTATTTCCTTGATTGAAATTAGCAGCTGCAGCTTGGGAGACGTACTCTTGAATATTGTCACAATAAACCGTTTGCCATTGGTAGAGGTGGACAATTCGGTAAGAATAAGCACACCACAATTAACTACAACTTTCCTCGACCGCTTTGACGGGAGCGGGAGCTTGGGTTTGGTTTTTCTTATCGAGAAGTCTTTCACCATATCTTTAAGTTCGGCAACATCGGGAGAAATACCGGGGGTGGAAGAGCTCGAACTCACTTTGGCAACAACCGGTTGTTACGTGAATTACGAACTTTGAATTTGCTTTCAATGATTCTTAGGCAATCACGGGGCATTTTATCCAAAAAGTTACCACCCGTCGCGGAATTCACGAATCTGATTCATTAGAGTTCAAAGCATTATATAAAGATAATCGAAGTTATGTAACTCCGAAATCCATGATGTGGGCATGCCCGAAGAAGATCATTGAATCGGTCCCATGCCTCGTAGAAAGTTTCATTAAATCGTTGTTGAAATCTCGTGATTTCATTTCGAAGATTTATTGTTTTGGAAGGAGGGAAGAATTTGTTGATGAATTTCGAAACAAGATCATCCCATGTGAGAATCAATCGAGGGGGTTCTTTTTCAATCCATATACGGGCTGCACCCTCGAGAGAAAATGGGAAAAGCATAAGCTTTACCGACGTACTCGGGACGTTCAAAACTTCATCGTAGAAGTGATCTTGTTGAAATAACGGATGTGAGCATGAGGGTCTTCTTTGTCATGTCCGAAGAATTGTTTGTTTTGAACGAGGGTAAGCAAACCGTGCTTAAGCTCAAAGTTGTCCGCGGTGATTTCGGGCACAACGATGGCATCCTCGTAACCCACGGTGGGTGCTTCGAGCAATTGAGCCATAGTACGAGTATCATCCATCGTAACTACGGGAGGAGCTTGATTTTCAATTGGTTCAACAAGATTGAATGGTTCAACAAAAGTCGGGTTGACTTGTTGTTGTTGACGGTTAGAATTACGAGATTGAGAACGAGTGCGCATGCACTAAAATGTAAAAAGAAAATTTATACTAATTTTTTTGGTTTTTTTTTTGATTTTTTTTTTTTTTTTTCAACAATGTATTCACAATAAATTTTAAATACGGACAATGAGATAAGACACTTAAACCTAATAATCAACTCGCTTCTCGGTAACTCTTCAAAAGAAAAACGCACAAAGGAGTTTGTTTAACTTTAAAAGGTGAGCCGTACCTCGCGAGAGACACAAAAGGTAAGTTTTTTTTCTTTGGTTCGGGAACTTATTAATGGATAATTAATTCAGTAGAAAGTATTATATGGTGTTCTTTTACCAACTTTGTAAAAAAAAATTATTTTTTTATGGATAATGTTTTTATATTTTTGGTTTTTCTTGATTTTATATTATAATTATACTAAATAAAAAAATATTTTTTTGTATTTTTTTTATAAGAAAATAAACAAAATAACTTCACACGGAAGGATCTTCAAACAAAAATTTTCAAACGGCTTCAACAATCGTCTACAATCCTCTCCGGCACGGGCGCCAAAAACTGATCGAGTTTGATCTACACCTTTTTAAAATATATAATATATAAGTAAATATATAAATATATAATACTTATATAAATATATAAATATGAGGGTAAGAATAAAAAAAATCACAATTATAGTAATCCGGGAGTATGAATTCCTGGGTCGTTTCCCCAACGAGGAATGTAATTGAAAGCTGAAAGTCATTTTGAGAATTTATGCTTGAATTGAACAAGATTAATATTAGTTATCTAAAACTAAGGGAATATCAAGGCAAAAATTTAAAAACAATTAAGACAAATTTTAACTAAAAATGCAAAACGGGAATCCTAAACGGGACCTAAAAATCCTAAATTAACAAAATTAAATCCTAAAATGATCTTTTTGGTTTTTATAAGTCTTAATTGACTAAAAAGCTAGAACAAATAAAACTAGACCAAAAACGAGAGAGTTTTAAGCTTAAAAACACTAAAAATATGAACGGGATTCAATCCCGTTCTTTAAAAATCGAAATTTTGCAATTTTAACCCTACGAAAGCAAATCTAATTTTCCTAGGTTCTAAATGTTAAAAGAAAATTTTCTAAAAAAGAATTATATTTTTTTAACTTTTTTATATTTTTTTATGAATTAAAAATGATTTAAATAAAATAAATTTAAAAATACTAAACTATTTATAAAAAAACTAGAAAATTCATGAAAAGTAGCTTGAACAGTGTAGAATCTAAGAAAAATAAGCTTGTGAAAACAGCTTATCGAATAAGCAGAGAAATAAGCCAAAACAGCTTATTATACTAAATACCCTAAAACTACTATAAAGAATAGATTTTGCAAATCAAAACTGAAAAAGACCCCAGGGCATGTTGGTAGTGGAGTGTGTGTGTAAAACGTTTAGGTGTGGGTTGAGGTCCCAGGTTCGAGCCTTGCTCACCTGGGGCTTCCCCTAATCCCAAACGTTTTTGTTTCCCATTTTTTTACAACTTTTTAAACCTCTTAAAAATAAGCAACTTTTGCAAAACAACCTTTTTTATAAGCCTAAAATAAGCACAGAAATAAGCTTCTAAAGTGACAGAGTGCTTATACTATCTAAATGACTTAACTGTTTTAACTTTTAAGACAAATAAGCAAATGCAAAAGAGAAATAAGCTAAATTAGATAATAAGCTATACTAAATGAGCAACAAAGAACAAAAATAAGCAACCAAAATAAGCCACAATAAGCTAAAATAGACAGATTAACTAAAAGGCTATAAAACTTAAAGGTTTTTAAGCTAAAATGCAAATAAGCTCAAATAAGCTTAAACTAAAGGAAAATAAGCTAAATGGGACTTATTCTAACCTAATAAGCTATACTAACCTAGAATAAGCAAATGCAATAGCAATAAGCTTAAATGACCAATTCACACAATTGCACAAAACAGCACGTAAACAACAAAGGAGTCACTTTTTGAGCTTAAAAATAAGCTCAAAGAATGGATCCATTATGGCTAAAATAATTATACCAATGAAAAGCTTCTAATAATAAGCTACAATAATCATTAGTCAAAAAGGAGTTTGAAACACAAATAAGCCCTTAAAAGCTTAATAAAAAAGCTGTTTGTTCATTTTTCAACACTAATAAAGCAAGTAAAAGTAAATTAGAAAACTTTTTTCAGTCTAACAAACTAACGACTTTTGAACTTAAAAATAAGCCCACAAACAGATCCTTATGGAATTTTAACCTTCAAACATATTCAATATGGAACTCAAAGAACATGTAGCAAGAATCAAATCATATTTTGAAATAAAGGATAAGTCATAAAAAGCAAATGAAAAAGCATTTTCTTCTTTTTATCAACACTTAGCAATATTTTTGACAGAAATGATAAAACACAAACCAAACTTCCAGGTCTTAGAGCTATGATACTAATTTGTTTTAACACATGAATAAACACAAAAACTACACAAAAGCAACAATAAGCAAAGCACAATCAAATAAGCAACTAGAATAAGCTATAGCTTAACAGTTTCAAACCACAACTCCTCAAATCCTTAAAAATGAGTTTTACTACTTAAAAACTTTAACAAACTAAACCTTAGGACTCATTTAAGCTAAGCTAAACTGACTTAAGTGTCAAATTGCAATTTTAACCCACTTTGACCCATTTAAGCAGTTAAACCAAACACCCCTTTAAAAACAGTTTTGCCTATTTTAACTTGATTACTTGATTTTTAATGAACAAAACTTTAAGACCAGATAATATATAAGCTAAAAAGACAATAATAAGCAAGTTTAAACAGCAGATAAGCACTCAGATAAGCTAGATTAGATTATGCTATTTTATGGCTATTTTTAAGACCAGAATATTAAGAAAACTGCACACAAGATTTTAAACTAAAACCTAATTCTAAATTAAGCATTAACTAACATAAGCAAACATAAAAAGAGCATAAATCATCAGCAAAAAATAAGCAGAAATAAGCACTTGAATAGTAAATAAGCTAAAAAATGAAAATGAAGACTTACAAGCACCCTTGCTCAAAACAGGGCAAACAATCAGATCTACAAGCTCTAGCTTGTCAAAAAGACAAGCTAGTGTGGTCTATAAGCTCTTCCAAGGCTAGCTTATCATCCAAAAGCTGTGGTATTTTAAGGGGTGGTTCTTTTTAGTATTTTTTAGATTTTTATGATTAAAAACAGGCAATAGAAGAGATTAAAACTGAAAAATAGGTTTTTGATGCAAGAGACAAAAAGCTTAGTGAAGCATTTAGGTAAGGATTCGACAAGCTTGCTTCATAGCTTTTCAAGGCTTGACAACTTATATAAAGAATGATGCAACCCAATACTTAAAAACACAAACCTCAACCTTTTCATAAAAACTTAAACTTTTCTTTACAAAGGAAAGGATATACAAAATACTTTTAAAGGAAAATTACACTTAAAAAGAGACTAAAAAAAATTCCCCTCTACAAATGGGATAAGCCCTTTATTTATAAGTCGGATGGAAGCATTTAGGTCCTTGCTTGGTTTTCTTGTGTGAGAGGATTTAGCAGTCATAATCTTGGCCATCTATTCATCTTGTGCTTCCTTAAATCAATAATAGCCCTTGGATATTGCCACGCAATCATTCCCTAATGATTTCCTTGGATTGCCAACGTGTCAGAGCCAAAAACGTCATCCATTGCATCATTTAAGCTTCTAGAATGTGGGTTTAAGTGGGTTTAAACCTCAGGTAAGTTACCTTTGGGTCTGGAGGTGACATAACAATGGAATTAGGAGCGGAAAAGAAAATATTTGTTTTTTTGGTGGCAGGTGAGAAGTTTGGATGTATGACAGGAATGGACCCCTCTTTTTTCTATGAGTGTTTGCATTAAAGGTCCTTGGAGTTTTATATTAGTTTGCACCGTTAGTCCTTAAAGGACTAACGGGGTATGTAACACCCCCAAAAATCACAACAACGCAGCGGAATACCACTTGGGGTGCTACTTCAAAGTCCATACGCACAAGTCACAGAAAACGACCTCAAAAGAGATGTTTTATAAAATGTCACATTCAATTTAGTAAAAATGTCAGAGTTACACAGGTCTCACTTGTAATGTATTAGAAAACAAAGGTCAAGAAGGTTTTTATATAATGGTACTCAAATTATTAAGCGTTTAAAAATATATCCGCGCGACTCGAATGCTCCCAATGCTCCACTAGCAAATAATAACCTGAGAAAATACATGCAAAAACGTCAACAATAATGTTGGTGAATTCATAGGGTTTATAGTTAAAAGCAATGATGAACACAATTTAATAAATTATTCAAAAGAAGAGTAGCATTACGGCATTTCAAAGTGTTATTTCCGAAATCTAAGTAGTGATTCAGTAGATCAAGAAGTATTAAAAGTAGACCACAAGACTTAAGTAATGACGGACTAAGTACGTATTCCGAAGTCCAAAACAAGTAAAGTAGACAAGGAAAACAAATTCACCAAGTCTAAGTATATATAATTGCACTAAGCTCATGGAACCCGATGCCTTAACTGTATGTCTGCCCAAATAGGAAGGGTTGTCTGCCAAAACAACCTACAGTTCCTCTAAAATGTTAAATGCTGCCATGATCAACTTGTGCCATAAAATTCCGGTAGGGATTGTTATCCTGTAGATCATTCCACAACCACTAGCTCTCAATTAAAATAGCAATTGACGGTTCATTAATTTAGAGACTTAATTGCACTTGGTAACTTAGGCAATAATAACAAGCAATAATCTGGATAGCAACAGTTAAAAACACTTGTGTCCGTAGAAAAACAATCATTTTGTCAAAATTCACTATTTCTAATATAGGTATATCAACGATCTCAATCATAAAAGTTAGAACAATTCAAGCTTTGATAAAAATATCATGGTAAATATCTTATGTAGAAAATCAATAAGTTTACTTAGTACAACAAGCACGTATTCATCACCCCAAAACAGTTTAAGAAAACCATTAAAAAAGAAAGGTGGGTGCTATGACCTCACATTGATCAACACCGATGAATAAAGCCAAGATCTAGAATCACAAACGAAGCAGTAACGATCTTATCACGACCTTATTACGTTGCTTGATTACAATACGTACAAAAAACGATCAACATGCGTACATCGTTACGACGAAAACACACAACACACACATATATATAAAAATATATATAATATATATATATATATATATATATATATATATATATATAAAAATATAAATGCATACATACTTATATGTGATGAGAAAATCCTTCTTGCGCGTTAGTTCTAGAACCTTAACACTTAGAATATTTTATATATACTATTTTCCATCCAATCATATACTATTTCATTCTTTGAATCGACCAACGGCCTCAAAAGTAATTACTTACGATAATATATTATTCGATATTATTTTATAAATCGAAATCACCTTCATAGTTCGTTAACGTTTACTAATGTCCTTGTTGACCTTTTACGTTTGACTTTTTTTAATAAAATACCATTTATATCTAAGTTGACCCGACAAACGACCCACTAACACTTTTCACGACTCGGGTTCTAAAGCAAATTTATGCGAAACGATATTCCGGACAACATTTTAGTTTTAGCCGAGACCTGAAACTCGACAGAAAATGACCAAAATGCCCTTACGAGAATCTGCTGAAACTATATATATTTTTATAAAAATACAGAAGTTTGACTTTCGATTTTGACCCGTTATATTACATTTTCACGACTTTGATCAAAAAGAGATTTTATGCAAAACGTCATTCTCCGTGACAACTTACGTTTTCCCGGAAGCCGAAACGAAACCGAAAGTGCTCAAAATATTAAATTAACAAAGCTGTCAGATTTAGTATATTTATAAAAATGACTTATTTTCTACTAAAGTGTATATATATATATCGATCTAGCTCCAGTTTCTTCATTATTGGAAGTTAGAAGTCCCATTTTATATCAAAACGTCCGTAAAAATATAATTTGATGTAATTTACAAACCAAAATCTAATTTTCCAAAATCTCGAACCTCGAATAACCTGTTCCGTTTTCTGGTCTAATTAACCCGTTACAAAATGCGTTAAAACCCATTTTCGACCCAAAAACTCACCAAAAATATATCCAATATACCTTATAATTTCGTTCTAATCCTACTTTAATATCAATATCACAATATACAAACGCCACAAGTTCCAATCGATTTCATCACATATATAAAAAAATCGAATCAATGAACGAAACAATCGAAATAATAATAAAAGGAAGGCTCACAAAGATATACGGAGCAAAGTCGGAAAAATAAAATGCACCCGTCTCGTCCCTTTTGTTCCTAGCCGCGGCTCACCACAACCCAAACAAACCAAAGCAAGACTTAAACCAAAATCAACCCAAAATATATAACAATCAAATAAATCACCTCCCTTTGTCCTTTGCTTGGTTCGAACCACCAACCAAGACCAAAAACCAAACCGAAACCTTCTTGAAATGTCTTAGATATTGTGTGTGAATACTTGTATATTTAGTAAATAAAAATTTATGGATGGTTAATATAAAAAATTTTGGACGTGTGAAATAGAGAGAAAAAAAAAGAGTGACTTGATTTTTCATAAGTAACAATGAAGTGTGATATTACTTCAACAGTGTAAGAGATATATGTATAGAGATGACCAGTCAAAGTGTATAAAGAAAGACCATAAGACCATAACAAAAGGGGGGGGACGTTGGACAAGCAAGAGGGAAATAAGGAACATTGTTGGTCATGTTTCTTGATATTTTGGGAAGAAAAATATCATTTACTTGTAGGTAAAAATGTGTAAGTTAAATCATTAATGTATAACTTGAAAATATTATTTTTCTAGTTTTTTTTTTTTTGATTTCGGGTACTCCTAAATGTTATTGTTATTGTGAAATGTAAACGTTTTACGTAACCAATAAAAATAAAATATAAAAAGTTGATTATTACTTTCGAAAAAAAAATAATGTTTCTATCGTTGGTAAAATGTTATCGTTTAAGTGGGTCAATCGTCTCGTAAAATAATATTTATAAATTTAAAACTCATATAAATATTATATAAATGATTCTAAAAATTTATCGCCAAAATTTTATTAAAAACGAACCAACACTATTCATTTCAAGAAATAGTGTATAAAAATCATATTTCTCTTGTTTTATTCGTTAAATGAAATTTTTTAGCTTACTCGATTTAATTATGTGATGAGAATTAATAGTAAACGCGCACGAGACTAAAAAAAATAGTGGAATAATGACCTAAATAAATACGTCATTAAAATTACCTAAAACCGAAATGGATACAAAGGTAAAGGTTATAAAGGGTAATGGTGTTGACGGGAGTTATAAAGGGATGGTGTTGGGTTCATTGTTGGGTCGGGTAGGGAAATAAGGGTGTTGGCTTTATTATGAGGTTTAAGGATTATAATTATAAAAGTGGGTTTGTCCCGGGCCACTAGGTGGTACGGGTGGCCCACTTTTGACATTTTAAGGTTTTCGGTGTTCGGTTTATCGATGCTCATTTTCAATTCACTTTCCCGGGTGACTTTGAACTAGATTTGACTTTTTGACTTGGCTTTGATTTTGACTTCTCTTTCACGCTCTTTCTGTTCTCGTGCTCGGTTTTGTCGTTTTGGCTTCTATTTTAGTCTTTCTTGAATCTATTTCCTCAAATACAAAATGCAAACACACAAATACAATGTATTTTTGGTACGTTTTTAGTCATTTAAGTCCGATTTTAGTGGTAAACGGTATGTGTAATTAAACGCATACCAATATCATTTAGGCACGAAGATAACAACATTTAAGTCACAGACAATCAAGAGAGAACAAAAACAGCACTTTTTAAAAACACTTTATGCATATACAAATCAAAGAACCATACATAATGGTGTGATAATGATTATGCAAACATATTCAATAAATGCTGGCTGAGAATCTGCCCCAACATAAAACCTACAAGCGTTTAACAGATATAACACATAAACCCAAAATTTCCAAGCAAACAATCGACACATAATACATTCATATGTTGTGAAACACATAAAAATTGTTTTTGACAAGTCTTCTACATCACAATGCCATCAAAACCCCTCAAACCATTGAAGATTTGAATCACCTTTGATTTTGAGAAAGCCCCCCCCACCCTAAATAAAAAATTAGGATTTTGGTTTAAAATGGAATAAAATCAAAATTCCTTCAAGTATGAATGTATAAATGTGTAGAACAGATTTGTAGTAGTACCTTAAGCGAGATAACGACTGTAAATGAAAATTTTGGGGGATGGCGATTTGTGTTTGAAGATGGGAGGGAAAAGGGTTTCTTAAGTGTGTGTTTGTGTGTGAAAGAGACGAGTGGTGAGTGGTGTTATAAAACGTTTTTCGTTTTTGACACATTTGGCCCCTCAAGTTTCTTATCCCTTTTATTTTTTCACCAATAACTTTCATTAGGCAAGTATAGTTTAACAATTGGCACACATAGTCCCAAACGTTTTTAACTAACATTCCTAAAAACTTGTATTTGCACATTTACTCCCTAAAGGCATAAACACATAACATATAAGGCACACATAAGCTAAACTTAATTAACTTTCCCTTAGAATAGATATTTTTCATTATTGTTTAAAACCTTTTTCCCTTTAACACCATTTTTATTATAAAGAAGTATACTTTGCTCTTTTCTTCCCCCTCAAACAATGACTCGTTTTCTATTTAAAGAGCTGTAGTCGTTGTTTGAGTGGTCAAATGTCTTTGAAAAGCATTTTCTGATGAAGCAATGTTTTATTTAAAAAAAAAACAAACACTATAGCAAATAAGATTTCTCTTATTTTTACTCATAAGCGCACTGACACGTACACTTATGGAAACATAGGAAGCACGTGTTGTGATGCAAAGTAATCACAAGTCTTATGGACATAAAGTAGACCCATGCCCGAGAAAGAATTCTCATATGAGGTCAAGTTTTTCTTTTTGAATACTTTGCTTTAAGATGTTGACCGGGGTGTTTTTTTTTTTTTTTTGTTTGGGGGGGGGGGGGGGGTTTTTTTGTTTTTTTTTTGTGTGTGTGGGGTTTTTTTTTTTTTTTTTTTTTTTTGTGTTGGGGGGGGGGGGGGGGGGGGGGGTGTTGTTGTTGGGGGGGGGGGGGGGGGGGGGGGGGGGGGGGGGGGGGGGGGGGGGGGTGTGGGGGGGGGTGTGGTTTTTTTTTTTTTGTGTTGTTTTTTTTTTTGGTGTTTGTTTGGGGGGGGTTGTTTTTTGTTTTTTTGTTGTTGCTACAGATATAATACAAGCCATTGGCAATGTTTGAAAACCATTATGAAACTTCTGCTCGAACTTCATTTACACCTCGTATCATTAGGAATGACATACTAAATCGTAATTTTTATCAATTTTCAGAAGACATGCCATTATTACCTCTTTTTATATTTTTCTCATTTTTTTAATTTTTTCTTTGTTTTATAAAAAAAGTTTATAAAATGAAAAATATTTTTGGTTTTTATGATGTGTAATATATATATATATATATATATTTATATATATATATATATATATATATATAAAATTATATATACACATACATATTATACATGATATTTGAATAGGTACCTTCATTATTCTTCAGCTTCATCTGCCAATTGTTTCAGAGTTTCTAGCGTAAAACTTCGCATTCCCAGCTAGTTGATAAGAAATTCAATTCTTTCTCTGCATAAGGCTTTAGTGAAGATGTTCGCTAGTTGATACTCCGTGTTGACAGTATTGACAAAGTAAAGCTCTACTACTTTGTTCTCAAATTGCTCTTTTAAGAAGTGGAATATGATGTCAATATGTTTTGATCGAGAATGTTGAACATTGTTGCATCATAAGGCAATAACGCTTTTGTTATCACAATAATTTTATTGAATCCAAGGCCATAGTCGGTAAGCTGTGATCTTATCCAAAGGACTTGAGCACAACAGCCTGACAAGGCTATATATTCAGCTTCCGTACTGGATATCGCAGCGCTTTTCTGCCTTTTTGATGACCAGCTAACAAGTCTGTCTCCCAATAATTGCATACATCCAGATGTACTTCGTCTAGTATCTTGGCAACTCGCATGATCAGCGTCTGCATAAGCTGTTAGAGCAATAGAAGAATCCTTTGGATACCAGAGTCCCCTATTAACGGTTCCTTTTAGGTATTTAAAGATTCTTTTACAGCATGTAAGTGATTTTCGGTAGACTTTTCCTGATACCGGGCACACATGCATACAACAAATGTAAGTTCTGGTCTACTGGTTGTGAGATACATAAAGGTGCCAACCATTCCACGATAGTGTGTAGGGTCAACGGCTTTCCCTTGTGAATCTTCATCCAGTTTGGATTTCTCCACCATGGGAGTATCCACGGGGTCACTAGATTCCATACCATATTTTTTCAAAGATTCTAGAGCATATTTAGACTAGTTTATAAAGATGCCTCTAGGACTTTATGAAATCTGTAGTCCTAGAAAAAAAATATTTTGCCCATCATCGACATCTTAAACTTAGAACATATTATTTTTGAAAATTGGTCACATAGTTCAGGTGTAGTAGACGCAAAGATAATATCATCAACATAGATTTGTACCAGGAGAATATCTTTGCCTTGTATTCCGATGAACAATGTGGGATCCACGGTTCCTTTAGAGAATTCCTGGGAGAGTAGAAACTTTGAAAAAAGATCGTACCACGTGCGGGGAGCTTGTTTCAACCCATAGAGAGCATTCTTAAGCTTGTACACATGATTCAGATTGTCTTGATCCACAAACCTATCCGGTTGGCTAACATAAACTTCTTCACATAGACTGCCGTTCAAGAATGCCATCTTAACATCCATTTGGTAGACGATCATATTCATGTGAGCAGCATATGCGAGGAAAATTCGAATAGCATCAAGTCTAGCCATTGGAGCAAAGGATTCCTCAAAATCAATTCCCTCTTCTTGACGGTAACCACGAGCAACCAGACGAGCCTTGTTCTTTAGAATTCCTCCTAATTCATCAAGTTTCACCAAGTAGATCCATTTTAAAGTAATAACCATCACTTTATCTAGAAGAGACTTCAAGACGTTCAAATTCATTAAGCTCCTCTTGCATTGCTTCAATCCAACATGCTTGAGTTAATGTGTCTTTATAGTTCTTTAGTTCAACTGTTGTGAGAAAGGCATCGTAGTAACAAAATAAGGCTTGTTCATGAAGTTGGAGTCTTGTGGAAACAGGTCTTTCGAGTTCACCGATGATGTTGTCTAAATGATGATCCTTGGTCCATTTGGTAATGTGTTCTATAGGAGATTCAGGTGTGTACAAAGTTATGGAATAACATCCGAAGAAGAATATGCTTCAGAAACGTTTTCTGGAATTAGAATACCAAAGAACAGGTTGTTATTTATGTGTGAAACATCTAAGTCATGATTGTCCGTCCATCACCTAGGTAAGGAATGACAAGGAGATTGAGTTTGGGTAGTTGTTTTGTGAGTTACAAGGGAGGATTGGTGCATCTTGGTCAACAGTTGTTGAGGAAGGTAAACCGGTTGATGTAGCGGGTTCTGGAGCTACTACTTCAGTAATTGGAGCAATGACTATTCCCCCAATGGGGGAGGGAGTTGGGCGATCAACACTTGATGGAGGGTTGAGTAATTCATCAAATAATGGTTGAAACAAAAAATATACCTAAACAGTTCTTGACGGTGGGTACAAACGGTGTGTAGAAGGAGGAGTGGAATGGTACTAGTCCTGAACTGATTGTTGCAGAAGTTATTTCATGAAGTGAGGGTCCTGACTGCTATGTTTAAAAGCCTGCGCAGTCACTTATCAAAAATCTACATGAATTGTTTCAATGATTCGTCTGGTATGTCGGTTGTAAATTCGAAATGCTTTCTTTGTAGGTGCATAGCCAATGAAAATATCAATATCAGCTTTCGGTTGTAACTTAGCCAAGTTCTCATTGTCATTTGTCGGATAGCAGAGTGCACCAAATACATGGAAAAATGATAAGTCAGGAAGTTTTTCATGTAAAAGCTCATATGGTGTTTTGCCATGATGAAGATGTATGATGGAACGATTTTGGGTGTAACATGCGGTAGCAACTACTTTTGCCCATAAGAATAACAAAGCTTTTGCATAAATCAACATTGTGCGGGCAGCTTCAATTAGCGTACGATTACGTCTTTTAACGACACCATTTTATTATAGAGAGCGAGCAACAGATATTTCATGAGAGATGCCAACCTTCTTATAGTATTCACGCAAAGTTTGATTATAAAATTTAGTTCCATTATCTGTTCTGATTCATCAGACACGTACTTTAAGTCGCACTTTGATCATCTTGAGAAACTTGATTATGAAATCTAGAGCTTCATCTTTTGACCTTAAGCACTTTACCCATGTAAATTGAGAGTAATCATCGACAATGACAAGGATGTACTTCTTTCCATTAACACTTGCAACACACATTGGTCCATAAAGATCCATGTGTAAAAGATAGAGTTTTTCTTGGTTAGTGTCTTCAGATTTAGGTTTGTGAGGTTTCTTCTTGCTTTTGCCCATTGCACAAGCAGAACACAGATGGTCCTTTTCAAATTTTATCTTAGGGAGACCTTGAACAAGACCGTGTCTAGCTAAATGGTTAATTGCACCAAAGTTTAGATAAGACAGACATCGGTGCCATAGCCATAACTTAGTCTTTGAGGCCTTTGACAAGAGACATATAGGAGAGGACGCCATCATATCTCCAAGAGATAGAGTATACAGATTGTTGCCTCGAGATCCAGTCAATAGATCAACACCTTCTAGATTATGAATGAAGCAGGTGTGTTGACGAAAAGCAACTTCAAGGTTTGAATCACAGAATTGCCCAACGAAGAATAAGTTATGTCCAAGTCCTTCCACGTAGTAAACCCTTGAAATCGTAACATTCCCAATCTGATAATCACCATATCCCAATATCTTTGGAGCAGCCGATCATTTCCAAATTTAACTATACCCAAAATTTTATTGATGAAATTGGTGAGCTGAGAACGATCTCCGGTCATACTCTTGGAGCAGCCGAAGTCCAAATACCAGAGAACAATTTGGACGACCTGTATTCATCAAGAGAGGAAGATGGAACATCAGAAACTATGGATCCTCAAGATTTACTGGGTTCCTTTTTGTTAGCAGATAGAGATTTAATATTCTTAGGTTTGCTAACGGGAACATTAGTTTTAGATTTCTTAGGTTTCCTTGAGTAAACCAATGTTAGCACATGCTTATGTGTATCACTTTCTAGAGTAGTTGGTTTCCTAATGGGCACTTCAGCAGTTGTGGTAATCCTAGTTAAAGGGCACTCATTTCCTACAATAGTGAAGGTCCGACCTGTAGGTCTCCAAATGTATCCAATATTTGTAAACACTTTTCCTTTTGGTATCCAAACTTTTCTCTTTGAACTTTTCTTAACAGATTTAGATTTATTACGAGCATTCACATCATTGATAAATTCAAGAACACACAAATCATGATTATCAGAAAGCATGCAACCATTACACTTAACATATAGAAGTTTAGAATTTGCATTAAGCTTGGAGTGCTGCACATTTCCATTTCCTTTAGGTTCAACAAAACAATTCTTATTTTTTAAACTAGATTTAACTGTCCTAGGGTCGGCTTCTACTTTATTCTTCTGAGTACTACTTGGTGTTCGCTGAATCTTATCTTTCTTTGTATTGCCTAAAGGCTGTGATCCGCTAGCTCTAGTAGATGGTCTTACTCCTGTAGAAGACAACGCAAGGGTATGTGTTTCTTGAGGATGTAACGGGCTCAGTGAATCTAACTCTTTTGTCCTTGTTCTTTGAGGTGACAGCTACTAAATGTTCACAGAATATAGATGCCAGCAGGTATGTTCTGATATTATAAGCAACTCCTGAATTTGTTTTGTATACTTACAAGCAGAGTCTAAGGAATTATTTAGAGGATTTTGTAATTTTCCTTGTTCCACTATTTCCCTAAGAATCGTAGCTTCTTCCTGAGTGTGCTTAAGGTAATCAGAGTGAGCTGGCATATTGTGCAACAATCTAAGGTTTAGATATTCCACATCAATCTTAAGCATTTCTGGAGCAATAGTGTGTTTGGTAACAACATTATCAGCTATATCTTTTCCTTTAAGTTTCCTTAATTCATCATTGAGAGTTGTAATGACCAAATCTTTTTCCTGAAGACTTACATTTAAATCAAAGATTTCTACAAACTTTTGATTGACTTGACTAACTAAAGCATCACATTGTTCTTTTGATCAAATTCGTGTTGGTTTGATCGAGTCATAAAGTTGTTTATAGGTCTGTTTAAATGTTCATTCTCAGCAATAAGTTTTGACACCCTGTGATCCAATTCAATATTTATCGTTTCAATCTCTTCTATGTCCTTCTTGACCTTATCCTCATTCATATTTTCACTTATATATTTAATTTTCTCTTTTAACTTCTTTATGACCGTGTCTTTCTCTTGGGACTAAGCTTTCAATTCATTTAATTCAAAATATTGATCAAAACTTGGAGCACTTTGATTTGAAACCGAATTTTCTCTTTGAAAAATTTCCTGATTAAGCTGGGTATCAACTTTTAAAGATATGCAATGTTTTTCAAGAGTGGTAAAACTTCTGAACAGTTTATCGTAAGTCTTTTTTTCAATGAAATCCTTTTTGTTGAGAAGCTCAGTCTCAAGTTTGAGACACTTTTCACATTCATGCACATTCACAGAAGCATTATCCACAGAAGAATTCATAATTATGTTCACTATATCTTTGTTGATGACTTGTTCCAAGAGTCGTTCATTTTCATTTAAAACTTGAGTCATTTTAACTTCAGACATTTTTGACTCTAAACGATGTTGTTCTACAACCTGTTCCATTGGATGAAAGATATTTTGGACTTCAGAAATTTTATCAATCAAATATTGATCGAATGTATTGAATAAGTCCTTCAGAGCTTTTACAAATGGAATTAATCGTCCCTAAAACGAATAGAGATCAAGCGTTTGTAGTTTAAATCCCCACGAACCCTCTTGATTGGCGTGGTCCGTGGTTCTTTTCTTTGCAACCATGTCAAAACCAGCAAGATGGTGATTTTTAGTTTCTTCAAACTCGGTATTTACCATGCTGACTTAAGAATGAATAATTTACGGTAAAGCTTGAGTCATCGCCAGTGAAGATCGATACAAAAAAAACATATTGGCAATAAAACAATTAATATGATATTACAATGCTACAAAAAATTATTTCAAGGAGCTGAACGAAGTAATGGAGTTACGAGATAGAGCATACAAAAAATCTAGAATGAAAGAACTAAGAAATGGCATGACTCTAGGCTCTGCGAGGATAAAAACTTTAAAAATGGAGACAAGGTCTTGTTGTTTAACTCTCGCTTGAAGTTACATCCGGGGAAGCTTAATTCAAAATGGTTTGGTCCTTTCGTAGTAGAAACCATGAACCCATATAGAGCCGTAGAAATCACCGATAAAAATGGTTCAAGCTTTAAGGTCAACAGGCAAAGCTTAAAAAATACTACGATAAAAGTTTCAACACGAAAGATAACTAGTTCATAGAGCTTGAAAAATGAAGAAAAGAGAAGAAAAAGTCTAACTTAAAGACTAGCTGAAAGAAAAATGCTTATCGAGAGACAACCCGGCTATTTTTAATTGTTTGTTGATTGTAATTTTAATTGTTTTCTTAGTTGATGTGGTCGTCGTAGGACTTCAAGAAGAAGTTTTACAACTTCCCTAGGCAGGGTACCTAACCGTTTGTATGTAATATATGCAAACACGGGGGTTTGTTATCGTTTCCTCTAGGAGAATAGCTTCCAGTAAATGGGTCCTAAATTGAATATAGCTAACAACTAGCTTGAGAGAAATTATTTTTGTTTTTTTTATATTTTATGAAAGCAAGAAAAATCATCGGGTTTAGAAGGTGGTTTGTTTTAAACTAATAATTAAAACTAAATTAAACAACTAATGATTAGAGGAAATTTCGTAAGAAGAAGAATAATGTTTACTTAAAATCATGTATGGGTCCTGGGTAGCTTCTCCTAACTCTATTGCCTAGCACACATGTGATGTAATAATGTAGGTACTATTCTAATGCCATGGCGAATTACATCGAAAAGCCTCTACGAATAACTAACTATAGCAACGCACAAGTAAAGGTAGTATGACGACAATTACCAGGGCCCCTAGTCTAAATAAACGCACACACCATTTGTATTAATAACCTAAAGGGGATTATCCACACACGGTAGGGTAAGTATGAAGACTATTACCGGTGGAATCCTTTCTACGTAATCATGTCTCTCAAGATCTCACGATAAGGGACTAAACATGCACACACATCAACAAAAGGCAACAAAGTTAAGATCTACATACCAATTCATATACAATCATAAGCAAACACTTAAGAGATCTATCCAAGCATGTTCAAAATAGAAGAAGCACAATTATATATCAAACAATAAGACATATTAAAAGATAAGAGATAAAGAACTTCACTAGATGAAACAAGCAACTAGGAAGTAATAAAGTGGTTGGGAAACCCTAAAATACTCTTAAAATCTGGTACACATCATTCTCCCACGAACTAAACCCTAATTTCTTCTATCAAAAGTGTATATGAAAAATATATAATTGAGTTTGTGTATATAGAATTCAGGCCGCAACGGCGTCGCCATTTTCCATACGCCATCGCCAAGCTAGTGTTTCTTTGGGTCTTTAAACTTGACGGCTAATCCAGACACTGTCTCCATGATTCAGATGGCATCCCACTTGAGTCTAGACGCTGTTTGGATTATTCAGACGACGTCTCTAGAGCCTGGTCTTGAATCTTCATACCTGTTAGCTACCTTGTCCGTTTTCTTCCCAAATAGAGTCTAAATCACGTGTATTTCCACCAAATATCTTCCAAATGCTAAAAATGAAAAAAAGAAACAATTAGGCACATATTTAAGATATTTTTGCATGATTATAAGGGTAAAATAACCCTAAAAAAGTGTATAAAATTACACCTCATCACATACCCCTACACTTAGGATTTGCTTGCCCTCAAGCAAATAAGCTTTTCTACCTTAACAAGATACATATCGGGGGCATTTAACTTACTCTTTAAAGGCTTCATGGCACAACCAATTAGACCTCGTAACTAGAAGCACGGGAAAAATACACTAGCACCTCACAATAAGTGTTTGGATTCTTTTTCTCTCTCTCGGTGTAAAATGAATTATAACAATATGGAAATCGAAAATTTAACACTCATTACCTAGTCATAGCATATAAGTTATCATAGGCTTGATAAAGGACCTCCACCGCTAGCGTAAGTACTAATAGTTACCATCAAAGAGGACTTTAAAGAGTTGTGATGTGTAATTATGTGGGATACATGAAAACGGAAATGGATGGCATTTGGGAGAGTGACATTTGGGTGGATTTGAGTGAAGTGGTTAGTCAACTATCTTATGGGAATA